>JAPWTK010001037.1:0-97900 GCA_029963805.1 Aromia moschata | reverse complement strand
AATTTAAGCCACGGTTCACTGAACCGTAACTGTCTTTGCTTATCAGAGCAAACAGTGGACTGGTGGGTATCGGACCATTGTCCTTATTCATACTACTGTTACACTTTTCAAAAGCATCCAACTGTCTACTGTTTGTTACATTTCTAATTAATTTTGAATTATTTATACTGGTCCATATGATGTCATATGTGTTGGGTAATCTATGGTTTCAGCACTTTATGACAATAAATATAAGATAATCAAATGAACACAGTATACGAAAACTATAAAAAGATAATTGCTGTAGTAAATTATATTTAAAAACAAAAAAAGGAAACAATTGTGTGTATTTTTCCCCATAAATTGAAAAAAAAAAATAGTATATATCTATTTATACTTCTATTATCTCTGTAATGCCAGTAGATACGATGCAATAATTACACAGCTCGACAAAATTTGACAAAGTCCAAGAACTGAACTACATGTACTCGAAGGTTTTGGTGCGATAAATCCAATCCGATCTCAGATTTGCTCCATCACGTTAGATTTTCGAGTAATCTTAACCTATAAGTGCAAAAATGCTGTTTGACTGTATTTGAGGTTAAAAAATCCAAGACCTCATCTGAAAATTATTATTCCTTTTCAAAATCCATTTTGGATTTTGAAATATCTTGTCTAGATCCAGATAAATCAACATTTGAACTTCATAGCTTCACGCATTCACCACATCTTTATTTGCAGATACGATGTCGACAAACTGTCTCCACCTTAAAGGTTATCGAGCGTCGTTAAATCCAAATGTCAATCCAGATTTTCAAAATTCAAGATGACGGATCCAATGTGGCGAACGACATATACAAAAACAAAAACTCGCCGCTGAAGTAACTCAGCAACGGAAACCTCACCCGAGATTCGGATTTGGTGACTGTCGATAAAGAAGGTGAAGACAGCTTCTCGACAACGTAGCGTAGTGTTAGTTACGAAAAATTTCAGCTCGATCCGTTAATAACTTTTCAAAAATAATCGACCAGTCTTTGCAAGCCCAATCAACCTTATAATGACCCCATTTGTTTATTGTACGATATTGACCGGATTGGGCTATAAAAATCATAAATATCTTTATTTCGAAGTGTGAACATTAAACAATATATATGTCGCGTTAAAAAGTGGTCATGTGAAATCGCGAATCTCAAAAGTCTCGCAAACTTGAAGAGAGATTTATGATTTTTCTAGCCCAACCCGGTCAATATCGTACAATAAACAAAGAAATGGCGTCATTGTTGATTAAGGCTTGCTAAAATTCGATCGTTAATTACTCGAAAAGTGATTAACGGATCGGCTGAATTTTTTTGTGACTGTATACTACAAATAGCAGTCCCTCCAATTTTCATAATCATTGTCGCCCTACTTTCAAAGTAAAAAAATAGTGAAAAAGCATTTTTTCAACTTCAGCAGTCAGTTGCAAATTAACAATAGCACTTGGAGACTTCGCATGGGGGGTTGGTTATGTTTCAAGAACACATAAAAGTCTCTGCCTACTGGACTGAAATGAAGATGTGGTGAACACGTAAAACCAGTGGCGGCCGGTGGAATTTGGCATGCTCGTATTTTCATAAGGAAGCATGGGACCCACACACCATAATTTAGGTGGTTACTAAAAATATTTTGTTGTAAGCCGTTTCCAAGATCTTCCCGGAGGCAGCCATTTTGGAAAAAATATTTCACCTGATTTTTTTTTGCCATTATTGCCTTCTACTTATATGTTAGTAACCATCCTAAATTATGGCGTGTGTCCCAGCCTTCTTTACTGAAATAGGAGCATGTCAAATTACTATCTATGTTCAAATGTCGATTTCTCTGGATCTAGACAAGATATTTCCCAAAATCCAAAATAAAGGGAGATAATAGTATTTTCAAAGGTCGGATTGGGTTTTTTTGCAAAACAATAATTAATGGTGAGTAATATAACCTCAAAAATAGCCAAAAACAGCGTTTTTTGCACATTTAGGTTAGGATTACTCGAAAACCTCACGTGATGGAGCAAATCTGAGGTGTCGGATTCGGAGTTCAGCGCACCAAAACCTTTGGAGAAGTATAGTTTGTTTCCTGGATGTAAAATTTGTCGGCCTGTATTATTAATGTTTAAGTTGGGCAGAAACGCCACAGAGGCGTACGTATCATAAGTAAGTTGGGTCCATTCTATCATTAAAGCGTTTCGGCGCGGTAAATTCCTTTCCAGTAAACATAATAGGGACATAAGACTCCATAAATCTAAAAGTAATGTGAAAACAAAGTCAAATAAAATTGACCAATGGTCTTTTTTGTAACTGATAAAATTAATATCAAGTGAATTAACACCCAGATTTAGAATAATTCAGCCGATAACGAAATGCACTTTATTATCTGTGACAGAATGTTATTAATCTATATATAATCTTAATATATAGCCGTAGAACATAATTTCTTTTTATAATTGGAATATACGATGCTATAAACGATTGTTAAAAAACGCATAATTTGTGACGTTTCCACTTTCGTATTAGTTTATCAAGCCATTGTTTCAACCGTCAGCTTTAATCATCTGTAGGAAAATTACAATTATTATTTTTTTTACATTAGTTGATAGTTTGATAAATGCGTTAAGACTATTGTGTTATTTTATGGAGCAAATTAGCTATCAACGTGTTGATTAAAAATCCGCGTTATTACTAATGCATCACACTTAAAATTAATTTCGTATATCGCAAACTAATAAACAACGGATAAGCCTTCTAATAAATAATTTCTTCAAATGCATTTAGTTCTTACCTAGTAATTTTATTTTGTGGTTATATGAAGGTATATTAGGTATTCACTGATCTATGAGTTACTCATATGATAACAGTAAATAATGGTAGTTATAAAACATTATTCTCACAGCTGTAGATAATTGTGTTGCCTAATAGTATATTAAAGGAAGTGTATTTTTTTAATAAATTCATTTAATTTACCAGGGATGTCACGGAGCTTCGACTCCGAATCTGAAACGTCGGAACTTCCGGCTCACCAAATTGCACCTCCGAATCCGCTTCCAGTTCCTATATGTCAAAACGGAGAGCGTGTTTAAAATGAAATTAATCCAGTGCGTGAGATGCACGCGTCAGTATCAATCAGTGATTTGTTGATTAATAAAGAGATAACGTGAAGTTCGTTAACTTGATTTTATCAACTACGAAGCCGAAAACCGCAATTTTATATTTTGCTAGCACTTTAATTCTGCGACCTCCAACTCCGACTCCGAGTCACCTCCAACTCGGCGGAGGTCGGTGAGACTTCCGATTACGCTGATAAACTACCTCGTAACATCCCTGGAACTTACTACAATTTACCTAACCAACAAATAATGAATAGTTTAACAAAGGCATTGGCAGTAGTTGCAAACGATGCGGTGTACTGTAATACTGTCGGTTGACTGTCGAACGTTGAAAATAGTTAGTTTGTTTTAAGTAGAGAGTTATTGGTATTAATGAACCTTATAAGTTATTATGACTAAATTTTAACTAATGGGACAAGTTTTATGATTCCTTCTTCTTCTTTCTTCTTTGCTTCAAGTGTTATGATAGTTGCTTGTTACGATACCCATCGTTTTCGTGGTCTACCTAGACTTCTTTTTCCACCGCATGTATACTTTTAGAGGTTTTTGGAGGTAGCCATTCTCTCTATGTGACGCATCCGTCTTTTCTTTATTTTCTTTAATTCTGTCATTTAATATTAAATATGTTCATTTCATTTCTTATGTTTTCGTTTCTAATTCTATCAAGTTTTGTGCAACCCTTCACTCGTCTGAGGAATTTCAATTCTTGATTCCTGAGTTTGATTTCCTGGATTCTGTTTTTCTTTGGTTTTTATTCATTATCCAAGTTTCGCTTCCATATTATCTAAGTATTGGTACTGCTAGCGTTCTACGTTTTAGGGTGCGTGTCCACTGCACGCTATGCGATGCTATGCTATGCCATGCGAGGCGATGCTAGTAAAACAAACATACGAATATTTATCTAAATGTTCCGACAGCGTGCTATACAGAGCGATGCGACGCAATGCTAGTAGCGCCGAGTGCGAGCGTGTGCTTGAAAATCAAATTTGTTTGATTTTATCGCGCTAATTAGCCCAAAGTAAACACTATCGTGAAGCCGTTTGTACCAATTGTAATAAATAAAATAATATAATATAGTAATTTTTTGTAACAATGGAGAGATTCAATACAAGTATATTGAAGTGTTTCTGAAGACATGCGAAAATACTTATGAAATTTGTTGGGATCCTTTTCAAGTTCTTTAAACAGATGGTGAAACTCTCCAAATCGCCTTCTACCTTTATTAATTGTATGGATCCAGTGATACTAAAGTGGATTACAAGCGTATTCAAAAATACACGGCTGTGTTATGAATTGACGAGACAACGACAACAGACTGCAAAAAACATTATATTTTAAATGTTATAGTACGTATACTGGACCCTCAAAAATATAGACGCCCACTGTTACTAGTTAGTAAAAAACAGCAATGACAACAGAGTGTAATGGCAAAACAATTACGAAAGTGGTATTGGAGACCCTCGAACAATCTGAAGTGTCAACAAGGCAGGTGGTGATGTTTATAATCGATGGTGCCCCCACGATCCTGTTAGTAAACCGTTTGCTTCAGAACGCGGTTGTAGGTTTTTGCATGTTACGTGCATGCTTTTCAGCTTGTAGGCAGAAACTATTAGATAATGTTTTTTTTTTACCAACGCAGACGCATTAATAGAGAGTACAAAAAAGAAGTGTTCTTAAAATTTCCTAAACGTCTTCACGAGTTTCGCAGCAAATGGCCTATTTCCGAACTAACAATCACAGCCGATTCTTACTCGTTAAGGAACATAGTTGAAAGCGACTTTTTATTATGCAGAACATTTCCAGCAAAAAAGCTGTTATTTTACAATTCAATCCTGTCGAAGCTGCAGCTATTAAGGAGAGTCAAATCAAATTTTAAGATGTGACCGTTGGAAACAATTTAAAAACTAATCACAATAACTATAAAGGTTTCTATAATATCAATAAAAGCAAGTTGAAAATAAGTACCAAAGTGTATTAAAGAAAGACACCAGTTTTACCAAATTAAGACAAATTTATAATAGTCCATCTACAGATCCGTTAAGAGAGTGCCAAGTGTATTTTAATTATGCCGATATTACATTAATAGATGTCGAAAGGTCGTTCCCAAAAATATCAGCATACATATATTTTCACAAAAGCGAACAAGACTCTCGGAGACAACGATACTAACTATAGAAACTTATCTGATGATTATAAAGTGTGAATTTATTGTTGTTATTACTATATTTAATATTAGTTACTTTCTTATATTACAGGTATTATATGATACGTACGTCTATGTCCCACGGCACATTTCGGCTAATTCAAATTACTTGTTGGAATGTAGATGTTAGATTTTTTAGAACTTGCTATTCCGGGATATGTACATACGAGTATATCTAGTACCTAACTAAATAAAATGTGTATCTGGGCAAGATGAGATAAACACACGAAGAACCACTAAATATTGACATACAATTTTTTTACGTAAATTATGTCGTTTTGTTTCCAAACTTTGACCCAATAATGCTAAGTACATTACCACCTATTGTAACCTATTGTAAGTTTTCTTTAGCTTAATTTATACTAATTGTATGTTTTTCACCTATTTTGACACTTAAATCCCTTCAACCCACTCTACCCCAACCCTATTAAGCTAGAAACGTTTACATTTGAGTAAAGCAGACTCTTGTTATGTTGTATGTCGTCAGGGTTGGGTCACTTTTAACTTTGCCTTGTATCTTTTGTTTATAATCGAATATTCTCAATGTTGACGTATTATTTGAAAGTTTGGACAGTCATAAGAAACTTTTAATTAGGGCGAATTGTTGCGCATCAAAAAAAAAGATTGACAAAACGAAAAAAGTAGTCTAGGTTGAGCCATTGCAGTCTAGGTTGGGCTACTAGTGAACATCGACGAAATATGTACTAAAATAATTTTTAATGAACAAATATGTTACTTTTATTTGTTTTTCTCATTCAGTTCCACATAATTTTTATGAGAAATCTTCATGAGAACAATGAACCCTACACTACACGAATACACGACTACACGAATGGCCCAACCTAGACGACAAGCGTTTTTTTCAATCGCTAAACACTACAGGTAAACAGGTTAGGGAATAACATTTTTCCTTTAGGAACTTGTTAATGGTTAACCCCATAATGGAAATATATACTTACTTTGGCGGTGACATCGTTTTTGTCCAAGTTTTGAGTCGTTTTTCACGGTTATTACAAAACTTTTCGAACTACCAAAAACAAGACGAAGACACAAAACTTTTTTACAGACAATCTCCGTGACAAGCAATGCTCTGAGAAGTTTTCTGTCATCGAGAATATTAATTCCACGCTATAAACACAGAGGCAGCACGTGTCATATACGAGAAATAGCCGCGGCCCTACCTAGACAGTGGCCCAACCCTGACGACATTCCCCTACATGTGTTTCAAAGAAGTGCATACCTTGTATCGTTTGCGAATTACTACTATAGACAAGGATAAATTCCCCAACCCCCAAACCTCAAATCTAATCAACTCGTGATTAAGCTCAAAATCTAATCAGTTTGTGACTTCATCATGGACAGACAGACTAGCAGACTTTTTTCGCTTAAACTTAAAATCTCAACGTTTTAGAAAATTTTAGACCTAGTTAGCCTATAAAAAGGAAAAAAACGTACACGAACATTCTACTTCACTTCCACTACGTGGATGTGGAAGTAATTCGGTGGTCAAGATAAAACAGTCACCTTGTATATTGTGTAATGAACAGTTTTAGACATATATACCTATGTACATGCACAGTATGTTGTTATTAATATAATCCAAACCAAGTGCATTTTTATATTTTTAAACAAAAAATTCCAGCAGATAACCTGACCTCAAACTATCACGTTTTCAAACTCGCGCGAAACGTGGTTTTGATTTCGACTACAATATTTTTATTTGTTTATTATTCGCAACTTAGTTTCAGTTAAGTAACAATTAATCTTAAATGATTAATGTTTATGTTATTCTTAGCGGTATTCTTAAATATGTAAAAAGCAGAATTGCTTGTAGAAAAAACGTGTGAAAGAAAATTTAGAAAATCTAAAAAAAACTATCTTCGCCATATTTAAACGGTTAAAAAATGCAATACAAAAACAAGAAAATAAATTTATCTACGTCTAATTCATTCAAATTAGAACGTTTAGAAAGTAGAAAGATTCAGAAGCTGGTGTCATTTCCGGTTAAACCGGAAGTGAATTAAAATTGTCAACTATCAATAAAAACAGATTTATGTGTAACACCCAATTCTAAAATTTCAATACTCTGAAAACATAAGTCATGGAAATGATCCATTTCCGAGAATCACCCGGTATACTTTTGCGACGAAACTGTAACTTTTAATTTGACTCGACCCAATGGATTTAGATGAAAGTGCAAAAATGTAGAGACTTTCTTCATATGGAATTTAGTCATGTGTTTTCTTAAGTTACTACATACGAGGTGTGTAAATTAAGTAATGAGACTGGCAACGTAGCGCCCGATCTTGCAACACTGCGGAGACAGGACTTGAAGGGCCGGTAGGTTAACATGTGATGTACCTTCAGTACAAGTTTGAACTTTTTAGTCATTTGTTTGTTCTTTGTGACTGTTTTCGTAAACAGGTTTTTTCTAGTGCGTTATAAAAATGAGTGACATTAATTTTTGAGAAACGGCTTCAGACTTGGATATAGCGCAACGGATACTTTTTCAAAACTTCAACACTCCTACAGAGACAGTGTTTTTTTCAAGAGCCCAGGTTTTTCGGTTGTTTAAGGCATTCTCAGAAGGAGGAGAGTCTATTGAAGATGAACCACGCAGCAGAAGGCCTTCATCTTCAAGAACTGATGAAAATGTCGATAGAATATGGGATCTTGTATGTTCAGATCATTGGGTGACGAAAAGAATGATCGGGGAAGAGTTAAATTTGAATCACACCACTGTTCATCAGATTTTGACTAATGAATTGGGGATGAGCAAAATCTGCACAAAAATGGTTCCAAAAAACCTTTCGCGGGAACAAAAGGACATCAGGAGAGAAATATGTCTTGACTCTTTGGAATCGATTGAAAAAGATCCCCATTTTATGGAACTTGTCATTACTGGTGATGAGATTTGTGTGCTTGAGTACGACCCCGAAACCAAGCGCCATAGCATGGAATGGCACACTTCGAGCTCTCCAAGATCCAAAAAAACAAGAATGGGCAAGTTTGTGCCTCCAGGGCAAACACTAAATCAACACTTTTACAGAGATTCTTGAAAAACTTCGGAAAAGGGTCATGCATGTGAGACCAAACATCAAGAACAACTGGATGTTGCATCACAACAATGCACCATTTCAGTAAACGAGTTTTTAGCCAGCAAAAACATTCCTGTGGCTCCTCAGCCTCCTTATTCGCCTGACTTGAATCCTTGTGACTTTTTTTCTTCCCGAGATTGAAAATCACCTCAAGGGACCTCATTTTGGGACCATAGAAAACATTCAAATGGCTGTAACCGACCAGCTATTCCAGTATATGACTTCCAGCACTGCTATGAGGAATGGAAAAACCGTCTCCAGCGCTGTGTGGCTTCCCAAGGAAGTTATTTTGAAGGAAACAATACTGAATTGTAATTGTATTCGGATAGAAAAATAAAAAAAAAAATAATTCTCATTACTTAATTTACACACTTCGTAGTAGGGAGACAGTGAGAAATAGGCCGCCTCTTTACATTCCATCTACTTCTATTTGACTACTTCGTCATTTTATTCTTTATTTTTATTATTATTATATTTTTTTATTTGTTCTTACTACTTTTTTATTGTTGTCAGTAAATTCTGTAAATAATACTGTCAAAACCTACCTGCTTCTTTTAAATCTTTCTATTTTTTACGAACTTTGGAAAAGAACCGATTTTTCTTCGAAAACTGATATAAATAGATATGGACAACCTTACATCAATTAAATGGTAATTTAATTTTGCTTTCAACGGTATAAGTTAATGTGGGTTATTTCGTTTGCAAAAACAGTTATTGTTGTTGAAATATTGTCAAGTATAGGTCCTAGTGTTTGGGACACTGAATAACATACAACATTTTGCAATAATGAAAATGAATAATGAGAGCAATTCGTGACGAATCGGACTGTGTAAACCGCAAGTCTCAAACTTTTTAGTTTAGACGCAATTTAGGGATATTTGGAGTGCTGTCATCTTGATATTTTTCGAAACCAGTTGAATATCTCCAAAACGGTGACTTTTAGGTACCAGCATGTATGGTTAATAAAGTCGCACTAAAATTTAGTTGGGTATCCAAAAATGTATAAATATACAGGGTGTTCCACTCAAAATAACGAAATTGTGTAGGGCTCACATGAAATGAGCACCCTGTATGATTGGAAATATTTTATAAATACGCACCGCATAATTTTGTGCAACTTTTATTTGAAACATTTATTTATTAAATTTACTATAATAGAGTTATGGAAGAGACTGTCTTAGATGGAACCCTGTATAGAAGGAAAGACCAGAAAATAACTTTTCTATATACGCTATACACAAATTATGACCCCTACAAAATTGGCCACCAGCCGCCACTGGGTGTATTGTGTTAATGGTCATGAACGCATGCCGATATACACGGTGGAGACTTTAACTGGAATATATTCGCTAGCGGGGTGGTGAATGATTTTTCAAAAATTCCCCAAACACGTCAACTTTTAAATGTATTTACCTACATTTTGCAAGTAATGTGAAAAATATGGAAGGGGTGGCTGAAACCACCCTCGACATGATTTTTTTCAAATGCAACCCTATGGCTTGTGACCCCTCATTGTAAAGCTGGTGGAAAGAGGAATCCAACGCACTGATCAAATTTTAATTTTTAGTATGTTTGTAGGGTTGCATACAATTAAAACGTAATTTTATAGTTTAATTTATTTTTAACGCAACAATTTCGTACTCAAAATGTGTGTTGTTTAGTTTTGGAATGTAAACCTTACTTTTCATATGTCCCCATAAAAAATTCCAAGCAATTTTTTGCCACAACTGATATTTGTTATTTTTTGCTAGTGTTTTTACACGGCCGCAAAGAGTAATTTAGTGTGTATGCTGTATTCAGAGTTTGAAACGAAGTGTTATTTCAAATTGGTGAAAATGTCTTATTTAACTGAATCACTAAAAATCGAAATTTTGATGATGATTGGATATGGTGATAGGGCGCGAACTCAATGCGAAGTTGTTCGCTTGTTTCGAGAAACGCATCCTGGCTTGCCACCACTAAATCGAGGTACCATTAGTAAAATTGAGGCACAATATCAAGAGATGGGTCATGTCAGGAAAGTACCGAGTAAGAGGCAGGCTGTTGTTGATGACGACACGAAGTTGAATTTGTTGCTTGCTCTAGAAGAAAATCCAATCATTCCAGCCCGTCAACTGGCCCGTGATAGTAATCTTAATCACAAAACTTAATTGTGTTTTAAAAATACTTAAATATGAGAAAAAACGCCCACATAAAATGCAAGCTGTTCAAGAGCTACTTGAAGATGATCCAGATCGACGAGTGGAATTTTGCGATTTATTGATGACTTGTATTGATCAAAACCAGTTATCTTTAGAGTGGATAGTTTTCTCTGACGAGGCTACTTTTACAATAATTGGGCACGTAAATCGCCAAAATTGTCGTTACTGGGCTGAAGAGAACCCCCATTGGATGAGGGAACTTCATACTCAGCGCCCACAGAAAACTAATGTGTGGGCCGGAATAATACAAGATAGAATTGTAGGACCATTTTTCTTTGATGACACTCTTAATGGAGGAAGATACTTGCGTTTACTCCAGCACGAACTAATGCCAGTGCTATGTCATTTATTTCCAAACCCCTTAAACTCTAACTTGACCGACGATAGGTTATGGTTTCAGCAAGATGGGGCCCCACCACACTATGCTGCCATTGTTCGTCAGTATCTGGACAGAATTGGTCCCGGTAGGTGGATTGGGAGGCGAGGTAATATTGAGTGGCCAGCAAGATCTCCAGATCTTACACCACTGGATTTCTTTTTGTGGGGACATCTTAAAAGTAGGGTTTACATTCAGAAACCCAACAACATAGCAGATCTGCAGGAAAGGATAAGAGAGGAAATCGGAAAAATAACACCGCAAATGTTGCATAATGTAAGGGACGAAACCTACCACAGACTGGGATGCTGCCAACAAGTGAATGGTGCACATTTTGAACAATTGTTACGTTGTAAATAAATTTAATTTTTAAATTGTTTTAATTGTATGCAACCCTACAAACATACTAAAAATTAAAATTTGATCAGTGCGTTGGATTCCTCTTTCCACCAGCTTTACAATGAGGGGTCACAAGCCATACGGTTGCATTTGAAAAAATCATGTCGAGGGTGGTTTCAGCCACCCCTGAAGGGCTATATTTTTCATATTACTTGCAAAATGTAGGTAAATACATTTAAAAGTTGACGTGTCTCGGGAATTTTTTTGAAAAATCATTCACCACCCCGCTAGCGAATATATTCCAGTTAAAGTCTCCACCGTGTATTTCAAGACGCCGTTTTTTAATTTTGGTTAAGTGGGCATTACATAATTAATTAATGCCTTTAACTGTGTTTCTTACAAATTCCGCCAAGGAATGCGATAAAATGTAACATGCTTGAAAATAATGTAAAAAACATGTACTTTATTATTTTCTTTTTCGTCTTTAATAATCAGTGATAACGAATGCGAATGCTTAAATCTGATAGATAGGCACACCATTTATTTTTATCTTGTTTACTCGGGAAACCTAAACGACGAAAATACTTGAACTAATTTTAGGCCAATTAATTAATTTATTGATCACATTATACAATCGAATCAAACGCCAAATGTAAATACAGGGTAGTTCTCGGAACATTGTCAGCAATTTGCTAATGCATAAAAACATCAGATAAGTTTTTATAAGTCAAGTAACTGTCTACGAAAAAAAATTAAAAATGGTCAGTTCTATAGGAACGTTGGTTCCGAGACAAAACATCGTTTATTCTGATTAAAAATTAAGGCCTTTGAAATTTTATAATTATGTCTCATAATTATATTAAAAATCAGTGGCCAGTGTCAAAAAAGAGTATATGCGTTGGCAGGGATATTAATGATGTAATCTTCGAATCATTGATACTTTGTTCTTCAGTGAATTTCTCACAGGACAATAACATTTGGACTTTTTAAGAGACATCTTCCATTAGTGTAAACCAAGGTACATCAGATTCCTGAATATCCGCGGTGATAGATTTACGAACAGTTTCCGCCATTGCATGAATTATTTGATTTTGTATTTCGGTGATCGATATTTTGCATTTTGAGGAACATGAACGATAGCTTCTTTCAAGATTGGATATTTCTTTATAGTATACTAGCGACCCGCCCCGGCTTCGCCCGGTTTACGACATCACATTAGAAACCTCTAAAATTATTAGTGTTTCTCTACTATATTATGCATGTATTATACATATAAACCTTCCTCTTGAATCACTCTATCTATTAAAAAACCGCATCAAAATCCGTTGCGTAGTTTTAACGATCTAAGCATAGATACATAGGTAGTAGATAGATAGGGACAGACAGCGGGAAGCGACTTTGTTTTATACTATGTTATGATTCAAACAAGCTTTGAAATAAACATCTTTCCTTTTATTAATTTAATTCGCAATTTCCTCGAAAAGCAAGTTCATTGACTGCTAGAAACTGTATCACTTCAATAATGGACTTTACATAATATCTGAATTTTTCCAAGACATTGTGGTTGAGAAGAGTACCAATACTGCTAGAAGTACACCTAGTACCTAGAGCTAGAAGTACCTAGAAGTGCTCTGTGGATTTTATCTTCCCACATACACATAGCCTGAATATGTGGTAATGTTTTCTCATGTTTAGGGAAATCACACTTTGAATTTGTAGCTTTTTTCCAGTTTCTGAAACCCTTGTCAGTGTATGGATTTTGTTTATTTCCATGTGGTAGAAATTGCTGCCATGGGTAACAAAATACCCGTTGTACATAATATTGCAACCATTTGAACCTTTTGAACCAATCGACTACCAAAGCTCTATTGTTTTCTCTCGGGTAATTATTCAAAATAATCTGTTTGATTGGCTCCCCCAAGTTGAGCTGTACCATTTGGAATTCCCACAACCGACAGTAGAAACTGTTTCACGTTTACTTGTAGAAGGTATAACTGCTGAATCTTCTGTTTCGACATGTTCTTCTATCTATGTTGATAAATGCGGCTGATCTTCCAACTGAAGTCGCGCCTTTTTTGTTAAAAAACTTTCTTATATCCATATAATTTCCAACGAGCACACTATAAAAAAACAAAAATAAGAAATAGACAGCAGTCCGCGCACGACCGTAGCTAGAACTAAATTTTGGTAGGGCATCACAAATTTGAAAAAGGGCATTATTTTTTTGTATGCATTTTTAGAAAAAAATAATATAGCCTGTGATTTATAAACACAACAATATATTCTTTGTATTATTGTAAAAACAAGAAATAACTATTATGATATTAACAAATAGGTTAAATAACAACTTAAAGATATCGTACTTATCATACAGTAAAAGGTGCTAAAATATCAACTATGAAGAAATTGCACATCAGTCTTTAGAAAAATGAACATGAACAAAATGTCTTTATAAAACGAAACGAGTTAAAACATTCAATAGAGTTGAAGTCTTCGATTTGCCATATTGTGGAATTTTCTTAGAACTATGTCGATATCAATATTCTCCGTTCTCTTCTGTTCAAATGCAAGAAACACCAAACTTGCCATTCTTTCGTGAGTCATTGACATCCGTTGATGTCTATTGATGGCAGTTAATGTTGAAAAAGTAGATTCGCATTGAGCAGTGCTGCATCCAAATGTTGCCACTGTCGCAAACAATTCATACGTGTCTCTGAAGATTTCTCTTTGTCGAAATAGAACTTCTAGAATGTTCTCCTCTTTATCTTCCCTATTTTTCAAGTAATATTTTTCAAGAGTAAGGTCAATTTTATTTGCCATCAGGATATTCAATGTAACGTCAGTGAAAGTGGCTGCATCTAGGTTTTTAGTCGTAATCACAGTTAGCAATGACTCTTTCAGAGCTCCATTTTTAACAAAGCGTACACCTATCGCTATATTTTCTCCATTGTTTTTGTCCTGAGTTCCATCTTCCATTAGTGTAAACCAAGGAACATCAGATTCTTGAATATCCGCGGCGATATATTTACGAACAGTTTCCACTATTGCCTGATTTATTTGATTTTGTATTTCTGGTGATCGATATTTTGCATTTTGAGGAACATGAACGATAGCTTCTTTCAAGATTAGATCCTTCTTTATAGTATATTCAAACAAGCTTTGAAATAAACCTCTTTCCTTTTCTTCATTTAATTCGTAATTTCCTCAAAAAGCAAGTTCATTGACTGCTAGAAATTGTATCACTTCAATAATGGACTTTACATAATATCTGAATTTTTCCAAGATATTGTGGTTGAGTAGAGTACGAATACTGCTAGAAGTACCTAATTGCTCTGTGGATTTTGTCTCCCCACATAGACATAGCTTGAATATATGGTAATGTTTTCTCATGTTTAGAGAAATCACACTGAATCTGTAGCATTTTTCCAGTTTCTGAAGCCCGTGTCAGTGTATGAATTTTGTTTCCTTCCATGTGGTAGAAATTGCTGGCATGGGTAACAAAATACCGCATCCCGTTGTACAGAATATTGCAACCATTTGAACCTTTTGAACCAATCGGCTACGAAAGCTCTATTGTTTTCTCTCGGGTAATTATTCAAAATAATATGATTGATTGGCTCCCCAAGTTGAGCTATATCATTTGGAATTCCACAACCGACAGTAGAAACTTTTTCACTTTTACTTGTAGAAGGTATAACTGCTGAATCTTCTCTTTCGACATGTTCTTCTATCTGTGTTGACGAATGGCTGATCTTCCAACTGAAGTCGCGCCTTTTTTGTTAAAAAACTTTCTTATATCCATATAATTTCTAACGAGAACAGTATAAAAAACAAAAACAAAAAATAGACAGCAGTCCGCGTGACCATGCAAGCAAATAATGTAACTAACTCGTTCCGACTCGCTCGTTTACCAGTGGCCATGTGGAGAGAATTGCGGAGTGGGAATCGCACAGACGCGAAGCTGCTCCGTCGGCGAAAAGCTATGAAACCAGTAGTTTAACAAAGACACTGTAATTACGTCACAAGTAATTACAATTTTCTTTGAATTTAGGAATTTTATTAATTTGCAGAAAACGTACGGCAATTAATAATTCAATGTTATTAGTTATTGTGTGTCATTTTTAAGGTAGGGCACTGGCATTTTAAGGTAGGGCATTTCCCCTCCATGCCCTCCTCTAGCTACGGCCCTGGTTTGTATGCCCGATTTAATAATTGCTCATATAAACATAATACTTTAAATTATCAATAAAAACTAATAAACATTACATACGAGGTGCGTAAATTAAGTAATGAGACTGTAAACGTAGCGCCTGATCTAGCAACACTGCGGAGACGGAACGTTGGAGGGCGGTAAGTTAATATGTAATGCACCGTCAGTACAAGTTTGAACTTGTTAGAGTCACTTATCTGTTCTTTGTGACTGTTTTCGTAAACAGGGTTTTTTAATGCGTTTCTAAGTTTCAACGCCTACGGAGACAGTGTTTTTTTCAAGAGCCGAGGTTTTTAGGTTGTTTAAGGCATTCTCAGAAGGAGGAGAGTCTATTGAAGATGAACCACGCAGCGCAAGGCCTTCATCTTCAAGAACCGATGAAAATGTCGATAGAATACGGGATCTTGTGCGTTCAGATCGTCGGGCGACGACAAGAATGATCGGGGAAGAGTTAAATTTGAATCACACCACTGTTTAATTGTTCCGGTTTCAGGTTTATCGATTTTTATTTTTGAAATAACTCTAATACCGAAATAACTCCGCCGTTGTTCCTGTTAACCTAACTTTTCACCAATTCTATAAAATGTTCACAATGTTGCATTTGAAAATAAAAGCATATTATTATCTTGATAACTTTACTTATCTTATGGATAATACAGATGAACAATACTTCTTGACATTTGATAAAAATCTTATTTAACGACTCTAATTACGCAGATATGTACTTTTACGTACTTAACTTTAATGTAATCCATATATTTGTTTATTCCTAATGACTGATATGTAATGACCCAGTGACGGTTATTTAAGGATAAATTTAAATCGTAACAAAAGCAGTTCCTTTGTGATAAAATACATACAGTGTCTCACAGTCAAAGTCGGACACCAGCACGGGATACTCAACTCACAGTAAATGTAAAAAAATATGGTTTAATATATTTGGAAGCCTGATAAAAAAATACTAATTAAAGATCCATAATTGCAGGGACAACAATAAAAAATATTACAACTCAGGTAGCTAAATATTGAGAACCCTCTATTATCACAAAACATTTTAATATATCGTAACTAACACTCAATTGTTAAACTGCACACATTAGCTGTCCACATAACTAGAGTTGGCCGAAATGTGCCGTGGGACATAGGCGTACGCATCATAATATAATACACGTAATACAAATTATGTAAAACCGGTGTCTTCCTTTAATACATTTTCGAAATTATTTTTAACTGGCCCATTTATTGCGTCACCTATAGTTTGTAGCAGCGAATTTACTTCGTCCACTAGGCGACTGCGATAACAACAACGCACTGTTTTGTAATTGTTGTATGGCGTCATACAAATGTTTATAGTTACTACGAATTGTTTTTGAAGCTATTACAGACACATCTTGAAATTTAGTCTGGCTCTCCTTTAATATCAGTGGTTTCGCCAGGATTGAATTGTAAAATAACATCTGTTATTTGCTGGAAATGTTCGGCATAATAAAAAGCGGCTTTCAATCATGTTCCCCAATGAGTAAGAATCGACTGTGGTGGTTTAGGAATACCAGGATCTTTGCTGTGTAACTCGCTAAAAGTTTTAGGATTGTTACCACTTCATTAACACTTTTTTGTACCCGCTATTCATGCATAGGTAGACATTGGGACACTATTGTCTAATAGTTTCTGCTACAAAATGTAAAGCATGCATTTTGCACGTAACATACAAAAATCTGCAAGCGCGCCCTGAAAACAAGCGGCCTACTAACAGCATCGTGGGGGGTACTCTCGGTCATATACATACATCATAACCGGACTTGAGTTCAAATTGTTCGAGGGCTTCCAACATCACCCTCGTAATTATAATGTCATTACCCATTACACTATAGCTAGTAACACTGGGCGTGTATATTTTCAAGGGTCTAATTCGCGTACTGTAACATTTCGAATAGACTATTTTTTTTAAAGTCTGTTGTCTTGTCAAAACTGTGACGATCCATCTGCAAGGGCGTAGCCAGTATTTATGTTGGGGGGGGGGGCGCCCAATGCAGATTAAACAAAAATGCCAAAAAAAAGGTCAGTAGAGGCAACGGCAACCGCAACCCTTATTTTGTTTTATTGCCCTTGGGGGGGGGTTAGATTAAACAAAAAACCCAAAAAAAAAAGTCACTGGAGGCAACGGCAACCGCATTCCCCGAGTATTTTGGTTTTTACTTGACCGGGGGCGATCGCCCCCATCGCCCCTCCCCTTTCCACTAAGACAAGAACGCCCAAGGGCGAACAAGCTGCGTTGTTGCTTTCTTTTTCCAGGGGGTGTGAAAAGCGGAAACGGAAAGTGAGCGCCAGATAAGAAAACCAAAGAGGAGAAACCTTTCTAATTCGTGGAACAGTCGAATATATATTGTACCTACATAAATAGATTAGTGTTTGTGCTTAATCCGTATTTGTATTTATTTAAATAAATTATGTTAGATGAGAATGCGTGTCTGATTGTTCATACCTGACCAACCCTAAAGTGGATAAAACGTTGCAATACAATAACCACAGCAGTGTATTCTTTAATGCACTTCTAATCTACGTTAGTAAGTCACTGCATACAGTTGGTAGATGATTATGTTATGTGACCTGGTAATGACATCTCTGGAAGATATTTGTTCCAGAACTCACGAAATGGTTGTTTATCGAGTACATGCAGGTTGTTTATCGAGCACATTCTCAAGGGCATGCCCGCTTTTTATTTCTATGTTTCACACTATTTATATAACTGCTACAGTTGCGCTTGTCCATACACATCAGTTTTTCCCAAGGGCGTAGCCAGTAGTTATCTTTGGGGGGGGGGGGGCTCAATACAGATGAAACAAAAAAGCAAAAAAAAAGGTCAGTAGAGGCAACGGCAACCGAAAGAATGGGGGGGGGGGGGCGATCGCCCCCATCGCCCCTCCCGGCTACGACCTTGGTTTTTCCTTACAGTCTACGGTCACACCACCATAAAATAAATCTTCGAATTCGTCGATAATTTATTCACTTTGTCACAAATGGTATTTTTAGGCTTTGCACGTGTGATCTTTATTATTAACGTAATAACGACGCAAACCACATAAGCCCTCGAACACACTAATAATATCTAGGGTTACCAGACGGTCGGGCGAACGACTGAACCCAGAGCCCGCGCGCCCTGAGTGAAAGAGTAAAAGTTTTGAAAGATTTTGATATCACCTTTAGATATTTTTTTAAGAAAAACGCATTACATTTAATTTTAAACAGAAACAGATTTAAGGGTATCAAACTTGATACCCACCCCAAACTCCATTGAAATTGGCCATGCGTGTGACTCAACAAAAGCCGTTTGCTTTCCACAATTGAATATAAAATACGATCTCAAAATAAACTGTTTTCGTTGAAAAGTGTTTTTGATTACTGTCGTTAAGAATATGTGTATATACCCGTATCTCTCTGAGATACTCTCAGAATCTAATGTCTCCCTAACCAAGTTAATTCCCCCATTATAGTCATTTGGAGAACTGTGTTTCTTCAAAACTTAAAATGAAATGTTTTGATCTGCACTGAAATGTGAATAAAACATGCTGCTTTGGGTCATCAAAACGCGAGTAATAAAAATTACAATATTCCATCCAAACACCATAATGAAGTTATGGAACAACTGTTGTACACGCAGTGGGTCCTTTTCACATATGCCAGACACCCGCTTCATCTGAACAAACGGGACACCACTAGTACCTCGAACACGCCACAAATACTAGCGACAACCTCCAAAGGAAGTTCTACTTACCTAGAACATTGAAACTCCACCCGTTTTCGTCCAAGCGAATGGTGCTGCTCAAGAGGTAGTCCGTTCCGTCGACTTCCCCATCGGAAATGGAGATCTCCCCGGGACTCAGCGAGTAGTAGGACGACGGCATGGCGTCGGAGAAGACAAGGCGGAATCAAGAATCACTAATACTCACAACACTGATAACGCATCAACGTACGAGTACCAAGAACCACCCCGAATATTAAAAAGCTACTACCTTTGGTGTAAACGGTAGTAGAGTAAGTTAGGGTATCAAGAGCACGACGGGATCCAGATGGTGGGGGCATGCATGTTTATGTAAGAATCGCTTATCGCCCAGATAAGGCGCTATTGAAAACTTAAACTAATTTAGTGTTTACCAAGTGAGTCTTTTTTTATTTTTCAGATATCACCGTCTACTACGACACGTTGCCGTAGCCTCATTCTGTTTAGTAAAAAAAATATTAATGATCCATAAATTAAAATTCACATTATATTCAAATGATACAGTGTATCCTGTTTTAACGAATAATAGCTAATGACCGCTCATTGTGTTTGGAACATAACGATGTATACATATTGTAATATCGACGTTAAGTAGCGTCGTCTTTGTTTTGCCCTGTGTCATAGCCGTCTGAGTTTGTTAATCGTTTATCATGACTGAAGGGTATAAGTAGGGGAATATTGTGTATGTTTTTTTTACTTTTTGGGTTGTAACTAATAGAAGATAATAATGTTTAATGTTAAGGAAAAAATGGTGGATTATGACCCAAGGAGGTGAACAACAAAGCAACATGTTTCATGGTCTATACTTTGTCCGTTTTTTCCATCTTCAAGGTGCATTACACTGAGGAAGGAACATTTCTTCGTTGTTCTCTTTCCTAGATCCTGTACCATCAATGATTTCCCTTAATGAGTTAACAGTTTTATTCACCATCACACATTTTAATACCTTATAAATTTTGGGAGAGTTCATAAAATTTGTATTAAATTCGATCTCTTTTTGGGAAACTTTTTTACAAAGAATGTTAGGTAAAGTTTTTCATAAACTGCCATTTCTAAACCATATTTTGTTTTGAAGCTATCACGTCATCGGTAATTTTTCTAAATGACAACTATAATTTTTGTCAACGGATTCGGGATGAGGACTACTCGTATTCTCTACTTACATGAATGTGACAAAAGTAGAATGTCGAAAGAAAACATTCTCAGTAGATTTCACCAAATATCACTTAACTGACCAATCATAATTGAGAATAACTGATATTTCAGAAATTAGTATTCATTAGTAGTCGAATTCGGGTAATAGAACCACAATAATAGACGACAGTGAATTTTTTATCCTTATACCGATAGGACCTTAGTCATAAAGACGAATAACATAATCGTAATCTATTTGACCTTAATGACTTTTATGATTTATATGACATGTATGACCTATATGTACAATCTTTATGACTGATTATTATTATTATTATATTACCATGATCTGTACTGGAAATGGATATGGAAGTAAAAATAAGTAGAAAGCCTATTATTGTGATATTGGAATTCTTCTACCCCAAAAACCTATAAAACGACACATCACATGAGTATCTTTCTTTATATACATTAATATACAATCTACATTGGTACAACTAATTAAAATACAATTCTCTCTCCCTCGGTACAACAATTAACAGTAGTACGTACGTGAAAATAAATGATTTGACTCCATATGCGTTTTCACAAATTTTCAATATTTCCTTTAAAATTTTATTTTCAATGCTTAACCCTTTTCAAGCCCCTCAACCTTTAAGTTCCGTTTTCGCGCTCACGCAATTTGCGCCTATTGATTTGTGAATGCCAATTTGCGTAAATAAAACAGAATTGTTGTATGCATTTTCGAGATCAGTGTAAGTTTGTAAAAATCTGTCATCCAGTACAGTTGACATCGTTACTTCTTTAATTATTTTTTGTATTTGGTTATGATATCATTCGCCTGAAATTTAGTGTTTATATCGCTGTATTCTTTAGATTTGACTTTTCAAAGACAAGGAAGAGATTCACATATAAAGCTCATTAAACTCCGTAATGAATTCTTTTTCTTTTTTTGAGGTCATAAAAACTATGTAGACCGTTTCCGACACAAATTGTAACATATAACAGAACACCGAAAATATAATCCATGTGCAGGTCAGGACAATTCGCTGTTACTTAATACTAGAGTTGGCCGAAATGTGCGGCGGGACATAGGCGTACGCATCATAATATAATACATGTAAGTAAGTAACTAATATTAAATATAGCAATAAAAGCAATTCACACTTTATAACCATATATGTATGAAAAATTTACCGGTGGTGACAGTGTATGTTTATATTTTGAGAACGACGATTCGACATCTACCGATGTAGTACAGGCTAAGTGTACTGATGTAGTACACTCTTTGCACTCACTTAACGAATCTGTAGATGCACCATCACAAATTTGTCTTAATTTGGTAAAACCAGTGTCTTTACTTTAAAAACTTATTTTTAACTGGCTCATTTATTCACCCATAACTTGTAGCAGCGAATTTACTTCGTCCACTATTTGTAGTGACTCCGCTAACAACAACGTACTGTCTATATTTTTTGTATGGTGTCATAAAGACTTCGCGTTTGTCCCTACACAGCAGTTTTTCCTCACATTAGAAACTAATTTGGACCAATAGATCTCTACGTAGGAAAGAAAGTTGATAGATAATAGTAAAACATTGATAGTTCTGAAAATGATTTATTTCATCAACAACAAAATAACTCTCAAACAACCAAACCTACAAATTCCCTAATCAACATATATAATATATATGTAACTTTTTGATAGCAATAACTTAGCAATATAAGCTAGAGAGTTAAAACTGTCACAAATAACTTTTGTAATAGTAGTCTTATAGTAAAACACTGTATTACGTGTTCTACTACTTACTCAGTACACAGTTTTCAGCACCATTTATAGGTATTGAATCGGCTCTATTTCGAGCAAACTCCATATTTGACGTATAAAAGTTTTGGCCTTTCTCATAATTTTTATAGGTAGATGTGCTAATTTCAGCCTTCTGAGTGGAATCATTTTTTCACACATGGTAACTTCTTCAATATTTCGTCAATGTTATAGTATCAATATACTGGGTGATTGTCAAAAGTGACTCTCCCCCATAACTGAGTCCAAGTATAAAATATTGAAATTTTAGAATTGGATACTAGATATAAATCTGCATTATTGACATTGTCGACAATTTTTATTCACTTCGGGTTTAACCGGAAATGGTACCCACTTCCGAATCTTAGATGGCACGTCAGGTTTATTTTTACTTGTTTTGATTCTTAATGTCATTCTGAGCATAATGATAACTTCATTTGTCACTTTTTGACGAATCATGTTATTTATTTTTCTAGATTACTTAGAGTTAATTAAAACGTCTCAACTTGAGTAACGTAGACGTAGAAAAATTGTTTTATGTTGTTTTTTATTGACAGTTTTTATTTTTTAAGCGTTTAGATATGGCAAAAATATTTTTTTTTGTATTTAAACAAATACCTGAAAATATTAAAACAACATAGGATTTGATTTTAAGGGGTTAGGGGCAGTCAGAATTAAACAAAAACGATTATTTTTTTTACATTTTCTCAAAGTATTATATTTTGAAAATATTCTCTGAAAATTTCAAGAGAATCCGACGAATACTTTTAGAGTTATTCAACAATGAACGGCGGGCTCTCTGACGCTCGAGAGCAGATAGCTGATAGTCAAAGTGCTGAAAGTTATTCCTTTGTCGTCAGTATGCCTGTGGTAAATGTAGTGAGCAGTCAATAGCTTCTATATCGGCTGAAGAACTATTATATGGCCCAGGAATAGATGACTCGGTGTAAGTAATTAAATAATTCCTCTTTCTATATACACGGTGGAGACTTTAACTGGAATATATTCGCTAGCGGGGTGGTGAATGATTTTTCAAAAAATTCCCGAGACACGTCAACTTTTAAATGTATTTACCTACATTTTGCAAGTAATATGAAAAATATAGCCCTTCAGGGGTGGCTGAAACCACCCTCGACATGATTTTTCAAATGCAACCCTATGGCTTGTGACCCCTCATTGTAAAGCTGGTGGAAAGAGGAATCCAACGCACTGATCAAATTTTAATTTTTAGTATGTTTGTATAGTAGGGTTGCATACAATTAAAACAATTTAAAAATTAAATTTATTTTCAACGTAACAATTGTTCAAAATGTGCACCATTCACTTGTTGGCAGCATCCCAGTCTGTGGTAGGTTTCGTCCCTTACATTATGCAACATTTGCGGTGTTATTTTTCCGATTTCCTCTCTTATCCTTTCCTGCAGATCTGCTATGTTGTTGGGTTTCTGAATGTAAACCCTACTTTTAAGATGTCCCCACAAAAAGAAATCCAGTGGTGTAAGATCTGGAGATCTTGCTGGCCACTCAATATTACCTCGCCTCCCAATCCACCTACCGGGAAAAATTCTGTCCAGATACTGACGAACAATGGCAGCATAGTGTGGTGGGGCCCCATCTTGATGAAACCATAACGTCTCGTCGGTCAAGTTAGGGTTTAAGGGGGTTTGGAAATAAATTACATAGCACTGGCATTAGTTCGTGCTGGAGTAAACGCAAGTATCTTGCTCTATTAAGAGTGTCATCAAAGAAAAATGGTCCTACAATCTATCTTGTATTATTCCGGCCCACACATTAGTTTTCTGTGGGCGCTGAGTATGAAGTTCCCTCATCCAATGGGGGTTCTCGTCAGCCTAGTAACGACAATTTTGGCGATTTACGTGGCCATTTAATGTAAAAGTAGCCTCGTCAGAGAAAACTATCCACTCTAAAGATAACTGGTTTTGATCAATACAAGTCATCAATAAATCGCAAAATTCCACTCGTCGATCTGGATCATCTTCAAGTAGCTCTTGAACAGCTTGCATTTTATATGGGCGTTTTTTCTCATATTTAAGTATTTTTAAAATTGTTTTGTGATTAAGATTCCTATCACGGGCCAGTTGACGGGCTGGAGTGATTGGATTTTCTTCTAGAGCAAGCAACAAATTCAACTTCGTGTCGTCATGCAGCCTGCCTCTTACTCGGTACTTTCCTGACATGACCCATCTCTCGATATTGTGCCTCAATTTTACTAATGGTACCTTGATTTAGTGGTGGCAAGTAAGGATGCGTTTCTCGAAACAAGCGAACAACTTCGCATTGAGTTCGCGCCCTATCACCATATCCAATCATCATCAAAATTTCGATTTTTAGTGATTCAGTTAAATAAGACATTTTCACCAATTTGAAATAACACTTCGTTTCAAACTCTGAATACAGCATACAAACTAAATTACTCTTTTGCGGCCGTGTAAAAACACTAGCAAAAAAATAACAAATATCAGTTGTGGCAAAAAATTGCTTGGAATTTTTTGTGGGGACATATGAAAAGTAAGGTTTACATTCCAATACTAAACAACACACATTTTGAGTACGAAATTGTTGCGTTAAAAATAAATTAAACTATAAAATTACGTTTTAATTGTATGCAACCCTACAAACATACTAAAAATTAAAATTTGATCAGTGCGTTGGATTCCTCTTTCCACCAGCTTTACAATGAGGGGTCACAAGCCATAGGGTTGCATTTGAAAAAATCATGTCGAGGGTGGTTTCAGCCACCCCTGAAGGGCTCTATTTTTCACATTACTTGCAAAATGTAGGTAAATACATTTAAAAGTTGACGTGTCTCGGGAATTTGGGCTAACGAATATATTCCAGTTAAAGTCTCCACCGTGTATAAATCGAGTGTAAAACTTGAAACGCGTTTTTCTCAAAACTATGTTTTTAGGTGACCACTGTCATTCAAAAACCGCTCGGTGGATTTGAATGAAATTTATACAACTTTTTTAAAACATATTAAACTAGTGCCTGATCGAGAAATTTTTTTTCAAAA
This sequence comes from Aromia moschata, assembly GCA_029963805.1. Classification (NCBI taxonomy): domain Eukaryota; kingdom Metazoa; phylum Arthropoda; class Insecta; order Coleoptera; family Cerambycidae; genus Aromia; species Aromia moschata. The sequence goes on along the minus strand of JAPWTK010001037.1, from coordinate 72,613 downwards.
CTTCGATTTTTTATAAACAATTTACTGTTGCTTTTTTTCTGAAAATTCGAGAGGTCTGTAAATTGTCTGAGGCCGCCGTTTTGTTTATTTTCAAAAAAAAAAAAGAAAAAAAGCTTCGATCAGACACTAGATTAACTATTAAAATACAATTTTTTTTTATTTGAATGATTTCAGGTGAACCGTTGAGAAGTTATGATGGTCACAGCAAAGGACTACTTGTGGAACAGGGTCCGACACATATAATGATAACTTTTTATATGATTAATATTTTCTTTTCAAATTTGGGTGAAATCAAATTGAAACATGACATAATGATGTAGTATTGTTACTTTTATAAAATAAATAAAATTACTCATAAAAAAAAATTAAATGAAAAATGCTTGTTTTTTCGTGCCTCTGACTGCCCCTAACCCCTTAATGCATATAGTATATTAGGTGGATTAGAAAACAAAAACATTTGTTTTCAAAGTTCGTTTTTTACCCTCAAAATACGTCAATAAACCTGTAAATTTTAATCCATAATCAAAATTGTTTTATTTCCGTCATTTTTTTCTATGTATTGAATTGTTCAGACAGATTGAATAATAATAATGTAATTCATGCAGTACTAATACCTATTAGTTGCCGACAGTCAGCAAGGTTTTGTTTTCAAAGCCACCTAATGTCGGTGCATTAAAATCAAACCCTATTTTGTGTTAATAAATATTGCAGGGTTTCAGTTTCAGCAGTTCGGGGTCAAAACACTAAAAATCCATTTTCTTCATATTTAAACGCTTAAAAAATAAAAACTGTCCACAAAAAGAAGATAAAACAGTTTTCCTATTTCTATATACCTATTATTCAGTGAAACACACTATATTTTTACATATTTAAATAGCATTGTTGTTTCTGATTTATGATTTGTTTAACGTAAATATAGAGTATATTATTTTTTGTTGTTTGAAATAAATGGAGCATGTACCATCATATAGAAATGTTCGAAATACGTATTCAATAGGGCGTTGAACCCCGAGATCATAATAAAAAAATATACAAGAGGGAGGAAAGAGCACTTTTTAAGCTAACTACTCGTATTTTTAATAAAAAAAGTCTGTATACTCGTAAACACTTCGAATAATATATAGACATCCAAAAAACACGTCATCAACTCTGGCTATGAACGAGAGAGATGGAAATAGCGGTCATGTCTAAGCTTATCGGTTATGTCAAGCTTTTGACCAGTGACTGTCACAATTTGTAAAATAAACAATGGCTGTCATATAATGTGACAGTCTTGACATGTAAATAAGGTTATAAATTCGATTGAGAATAGAAATACGTCTTCTTTTTCTCGGTCAACTTTGATGACATTTTTTTTTTGGATGTCTATATAATGCGTGTCAAAAGTTCCGGGACGCTTGGATAACTCGAGAAATACGCCTCCTAGAGAAAAATGGCCTTCATAAAAGTTGGAGGATTTTTCCCTGGAAATGCAATTGTGACCGTGAATGTGACCTTGACCATGACCTTGAAGGTTATGTTAGAGTCAAGTCCGTTTTATCAAATAGGACTACCTATTTTTGACAAACCGGATTTGACCTTCAAGGCTATTCCAAGGTCAAATACAAAACTAATGCAATGTCATCCCAGCTGAGTATTTCATGAATGCAATCAACAATTTTTATAACCGATTGGCTTACTGACAAGAGGATATCGGAGCACAGTTTGATCACTTATTGTAATAATAAAAACTGTTTGGACGAGTCTTGCCTTAGCCGGCTCGACAGTAAAGTCTCGCGTTAACTGGCGCGAAAGTAAATAGTCTAGCCTTAGATAGGCCTTTATCTTGGTCAACTTTTTTTCATGATGCGTATTTATTAAGCTTCAATGCCTCAATTGTATTAAGTAACCTTGAAATTGCCTTGAACGTCAAATCCCCAGAGTTGGTCAAGGTCATAATCGATTGTAAAATTTTCCGCTATTTTCATTTCCGGTGTCAAAAATAGGGGGTCCTATTTGATAAAACGGACTTGACCTTAACATAATCTTCAAGGTCATCGTCCCCCACATAAAACAACTTGGGTAAATTGAAGATATAGGCGACTGGTATGTACATACTAGGGCTAGAACAAAAGTCTCGGATACCGACCACCTTCAGGCGGCCGCGTATCGGTATCCCGTATTCCAGGTGGCCGTGGCTCGGCGAGCGGGGCGGGGGCCGTGACGACTGCAACGCGAAACAGGTTCCGTATTTATTTAGTCCTTTGAAGGTCGCGCGCCTGTAATTGTGCATTACTGATTGTTATACTTAATTGATATTACAACGATGGTTAAAACACCAGCCCCAGTTGCTTATCAATTAAAAAAAATTGTGCAGGGTTTTCCAGATTTGAAGTGTTAAAGCTACCACTGTGTACTGTGAAATATGCAAGTGTTACTTACATGTTTACAGAAAAGGACAATGTGAAAAGCACTCAAAGTCGCTAAAACACCGAGAAAATAAAAGAAATGGAATCCCAAGAAGTGAATTCCTATATGAGGACGACGAGGTGTAAGAGTGTGATAACAGATGCGGGAAAAGTAAGAGAAAACAATATTACTTAGTAAGTCACTATTTATTCACTGCAGCATGCATGCTCAAGTTCGACCCTGGCATGTACCATTTGGTTCTAAGCCCTAGTACATATTCACCTATACAGGGTGTTAGAAAAAGACCGGAACAGCAGAATGAGGGTAATCAAGATCGGATCCGACTGTAATTTTTTTCCGCTCCTTTCGATTCCGGGGTCAAAAATAGGTGTTCCTATTTGAAAAAACGACCTTGACCTTCAAATGACCTTGAAGGCCATGTTCAAGGTCAAATTCAAGGTCACCAATGGATAGCCGCGGGAAAATGCTAAACCTTTTGTATAAAACATTTTTTTCCAAAAAATGCACTCCTGGTGAGTTATTCTGCTGTTCCGATACTTTTCTAACACCCTGTATAGCGGAACATACAAGGTACAATAAAATATCATCACTGTTCAACATGGTTTTTATTTCCGTCCCTGCCCACTGATAAACGATTATTTTTCAAATTTGTAATTGAATTGCAATCATGTAGTTCTTCTCGTTATTTAACGCATTTACAGTACAACCTCATTAATTCTAACACACGTTAATCCGAACAAAAGCAAGCCCGAATAGTCAAATAATAAAGTGACAGTCCGAACGTTACCTCGATAATCCGAATGATTATCGGAATCGGAATGAATTCAACCACTGCTTGAATATTGAATATTGTGCATCTTTGAATAACGTTTTACATCAGAACCACGTTTAAAATCCACTAGATTCAGCAGAAATTCGCTAAACATCAAGAACAAGAGCACATGCTAAATTTAATAAGCCTTATATGAACATGAGTAGACAAAATAAAAACAAATGTATCCCGAATATAACTAAAACGTAAAACAAAAATAAAATCTGAATACAAACATAAATAAAAATCTCATACTTAAATATACTACAGTGAAATTCATTTTGATAACGTTTTTATTAATCAGTAAAGTTGGCAGAAACGAGTCGCGACGCAGAGGCGTACGCATCACAAGTGTAATGTACAGAAGTAAGTAACTAATAGCCTTTCACACGTTTGCTATATTTTACTATGCAATTATATCACACTATTCAACACTATTAATTATATAGACATCCAAAAAAACGTCATCAAAGTAGGCCAAGAAAAAAAAAGACGTATTTCTATTCTTATTCGAATTTATAACCTTATTTACTTGTCAAAACTGTCACATCATATGACAGTAATTGTTTATTTTACAAATTGTGACAGTTACTTGTCAAAAGTTTGACATAACGGAAAAGCTTAGACATGACCGCTATTTCTATCTCTCTCGTTCATAGCCAGAGTTGATGACGTGTTTTTTTGGATGTCTCTATATCAATATTATATCACAAGAGCACCAGCTGAATCAGGAATACTGCAATCAAATTAAATTGAGGTAACCCCCATGACGTGCTGCACGAGTTGCCTATGTGTCGCGTCGCCATACGCTAACTTTATTAATTAAACAAATTTAAATTTACGCTAAAATCTAAAAGTTGTGTCGTTATAGCAGTCTTAAAAATTAACCCACTAAAAATAAATTTACTGTTAAAAAAATTACTCAACTCGACAAAAATTCGACTTTTATAAATAATGAATAGGACCTGGCAAGGAGGTGTTCAGATTAAAAAGGTTATACTGTTTTTTATATATATACTGTGACATTTGTTAAGTGTCGTTAGTGACAGCTGACAGTTATTAAGTTTTATAGTTTACATACTTAGTCTATTTAGTTTAATACACTAGCTGTTAGTAAATAATTGTATGGAATGACATATTAAATATTCTAGATGTCAAATAATTGGTAAAACTTTCGCATTGCCCAACCCTCCTATCTTGATAAGATATACATCATTCAAAAGGGTTTTCTAAATGCTGTCGAATGGTACTAGCCTCAAAGTGCGGAAACGCAAGGTTCAAAAGTTACATCCGTTCAAAGTTGAAAAATGCCATAGGCTCCCATTATAAAAAAATATTTTTTTCTGTTTCAATACAAAATCCAGCAAAGTCTATGGTCCATTGAAAATACATTGCTAATGCTTTTTAATGGACACAAGTTTTGTTTCAAGAACAATATGGCGGCTTTGTCGCCGTATTGTAAAACCTATCCAAACCTAAATTATAAATTATAATATATAAGCTATGAAACCACTCAACCTAACCTAAAATAATTGAAAACAAATAAAAATTAAAGAGAAAAAGAATTTAAATATTCTTTAAACATTTAATCGTAATTTAAACTAATTGATTAAACGCTTAATCGCAACGTAACACTTAAAAGTAACGTAACGTGACACTTAAACGTAACGTAACGTAACACTTGATCGCGTAATTCACGATCTAAACAAAGAAATGGGGGTTTTTTGATCAATTGCATATTATTTTTTTTATTAAAAAGTTCGCAGCTTATTTCGCATTGACTTCAATGTATTTTGGGGTGAGAACTTTTCGAATATTTAGTGGGCCATAACTTTTTAACCCTTTACTTCCGCACTTTGGGACTAGTGCCAATAGACAGCAAATTCAAAACGCTTTCAAATGATATATCCCTTATCAAGATCGGAGGGTTGGGAAAAGCTAAAGTCTTTCCAAATATCTTTTCTAGAACATGTAAAAACTATAAATACTGGTGTTGTTGCTAAGAGTTGGTTATTTGTGATCTGAATGTTACACAGTTAAGATCGACAAGTTGTAGATTGTTAATAAAAGTGTTTTAAAGTGAAGAACTGAATAATTTAAAGAGAAATACGTAACAATATATTTTTAATATTTGTCATCATGTCCCATCGCCACAAAACTGTATCCATCGGACTAGACAATAGTCAGGGCTATTGCCTAGCCAGGAATAGTATACAGGTTGATTCAAAAATATGGAATCAAATATTAATGGCAGATACTACATCAAAAATAAACCTAATTTGGATCTAAGGGCGTTCTTAACATTACTGTTGCCCTCCAAAAGGGGGCGGTACGAACAAGTTTTTTTTAAATATTGTCAAGACCACCGACTCGGCGTGGTTCTTTGGTACAGAAGTACAGTAAGTAGTCCAAAGAAATATGATGAGGCCAACATTTGATTACCCCATACATGGCGTTAATGGAAAACATGTCATGTTACTTTTCTAATAATGTTTACGTTTACGTTTTACATTTATGTTTATTTTTTTTATAATAATAATTCACACTAAATTTAAAAAATAATAAGTTGGCCAGGAAAACAATGCTATAGATGACATTTCCAAATTTAACAGTTTCTCTTGAAAACTTGAGTTGTTTATTTTTTGATTTATTTAAACATTTTATGTGAAATATATTCGTACGTATAACATATTCATACGTATGTATGTATAACATATTTCATAATACTTGTTGAGATGGTGCGTATTGAAATTACATATTTTGTTTTCCTATCGTAGTACCTTTGTCAAGAGTTGCTTCTACAAGATTTTGGAAATAGGTTAAATTTTACCGATGGTTTAGAAATGAATACGAACAAGAAAAAAAGATTTTCTACTCGAATGTGAGAACATTAAAAACAATACAGTTCAGTCACGGTAGTGTCACAGTATTCACAAGTCAAAGTATTATGCCACGTGTGTATATTAATTTTAAAAGATGATTGATGCATCTATTAGAAATAACGGTGGTCATTTTGAAAATGACTTCATTTGACGGAATTATTATTATTTTGCCTTTATTATTAAGGTTTTGTTATTTTCCTGATTTATTTTTCTTGAGGTTTGGTTTGTCTATTCATTAAATAGTTTGAATAGTTTGTCTATTCATTAAATATTCTACTATGGTTTTATTCTCAACTGAGTTATTTGTATTTTTTATAGTGGGTTTTCTTATGTACCATAAGTAGCGCAAACAAGATCGGTTTTGAATCAATAATTTCGACATACTCTTATAACGCCTTAGACACAACAATAATAATAACTCGCTCATTCTCTGAATCAAAAACATAACGAAATTATCACATGTATGTTGTTTTCCTAGCCAACTTATTATTTATTTATTTATTTATTTAGTGTATTTAGTGTGAATTTATACGAAAATGATTCAAATCAGTTTTTTTTCGATTTTATCGAAGACGGTGCATTTTTCGTATTCCAAACAAGTATACCTTTTCTGTAGAGAATTAAATTGCGCATCACACTATCCGACCCGGATTGAAATTCGTCTGTGGAAAAAGAAAATAATTATAAAAAAGTAACATGACATGTTTGTCAGTAATACCCTGTATGTGGGGTAATGAAATGTCCCCCATCATATAATAAATAAATAATAAATAAATAAATCACAATAAATAGCCTACGTCTTTTTTTACTCGGCCAACGTTGATGTTTTTTTTTCGGATGGCTCGTAATTTTGGAAGTAACAAAGAAAAGACGTTTCGCTATTAAAATACGTTTCAATGAAAAAAATTAAAAAAAACATACCTATAGCTTAAGGTCCACCCTGCAGTGTATAATAAGGGGAATTAACCAGGTTATAAACCAAGTTTTTGTTATGTATTTAGTATAAGGGAATAAATGAGGCTAATACACGATGACAAATAATTTTATAAATCACATTTTGACTAGAAAATAAAATGTTGAATCATAATTAACAAAATATAGTTATACTTTTGCGTTATCACTATTTATACAGACAGATTCTTATGTTTATTCTTCCTCGATCGGTCTAAAATAAATAGTTAATTGTTATCAGTAGAAAAGGACATGATCTTTTGCATATTTTCTCTAGATTTAGTAGGATTTATGTCTCTTATAAAATAAATACGTACACTCATCATTAAAACAAGATTTTCTGTTAAGCACTGACAAGTTATTGGACATGTACACTCATAATTAATTGATATATCTAATTCTGAACGAAACTGAAAAAAAAGTAGGGATATGTATAAGCAAAAATATGCTTAATACTGTTTGGTAAGTTTTAAGTAATACATATTAGATAAGTAACGTATAATTTATACTGGGTGTCCCAGAATAATGTACACAAAGTGTAACTCCTGTACTAATAAAAATATCAGAGTGCAACACAAGCAGCGTCAATTTGTTGTAGAAGGAGCGTTAGCTAGTGTTAGCTATTAAAAATATCGCCCTTGGAAAAACTGTTTTTTAACGACATCTCCTATATATTTTTGTCCTAACTATTTTTCTCCTACTTTATTCTCTATCGATTGTCCATATACAGTGGAGATAATTACTTTTTGAGTGTAATAAATATAATTTACAAAGCTAGGTAGACCGTAGATAGATGCCAAACGTGGTGTCAGAATGTAAGTACAACAGCATATATCGCTTATAACGACGTTGAAGGGACTGGCGAAATTCGATCGTTATAATCGGAGGTCGCTAAATCCAAACACCATGTACTTACTCAAAAATGGTATTTATTCATAATAGAAAAGAGTACACTTAAACACACATGGGTACAAAGAGCTGAAACAACAATGATATATTTTAATATGTAGGTAGGTACTTACAAATTGATTCTACAAACCACTGAGCTGATTTTAATTAAATTTTAATCAAAAAATTTAGTAGTTACCTTTTGTCATTTTTTGTTTTCTAAAAAGTTTCTTTCGATAACGTTTTGCAAATGTAGCAAAGCAATGTCTGTTTTAGACTCTTTTAGATTTTTATTAAATGTGAAAAAAATGTGGAATTGTTTGAATCGCTGAAAATGCATTGTTTATAGAAGGTGGTTGAAAATCCATTAATTCGTCCATTTCTACATCTTCGTTAAGTTTTGACTCCGTATTTGGATCTGAGCCAGCTAAAATTTCATCTTCGGTTATATGCTCCACCGTTTCGAGTTCTTCATCAATATTTGAAAAGTGTTCCTAACTTTCTTGAGTTGCTAGGTTAACTATAGGTAAAGTGCTGATCCATTGTCTTCATCCTTATCATTTCATGTCATTGAGGTAGATTGTCTTCATCCTTATCATTTTGTAGTCGAAGCCATTCTGCTAGTGGTAGTCAAGAGTTTTCTGTTGCGTTTAATCCAGCATGTGTAACACAATAAGATATTGTGCTTTGAAAAACGATCCCAAGCTTTCGAAATTAGAGAATTGGCTTTAAGGACATCTAGTTTTCGTGGAATACCTTTTTCTTCAACATCTTTTAAGTTTCGTGATTTGAAGTTTTCTAAAATGTGTTTTTAGAGACTGTATTACACCTTGGTCCATTATTTGAAGAACTGGCGGGGTATTTGGAAAGGAAAACACGTTTTATAGCTTTTAAATTTTGAATATTAGGGTGAGCTGGACAGTTATCTAAAAGCAATAAAATTTTCTTTTTTTATCTAATAAATTTATTGTCCCATCGTGGAATATTTTGTTCAAATAATGCTGATGTCATCCAAGCTCTTGGATTATTTTCATATTCAACAGGTAGGGATTTAACATTTTCAAAACATCGAGTTGCCATTACTTATTATCACAAGTTTTACTTTTTCCGATCCAGTCATATTTGTTGCAACAAGAAAAGTCGATCTTTCCTTGGAAAGTTTGCATCCAACACACTTTTCTCCTTTAAATTTCATTGTTTTATCTGGCAACATTATAAAAAATAAACCGGTTTCATCTGTGTTGAATATTTTTTCGTCTTTGTACCCTTTTCTTAAATTTGGCCACACTGTGGTTAACCAATAGTTACACACCCCTTCCGGTACATCTGCTGCTTCGCCACTTATTTTACCAAAAACAATATTATGTCTTTTTCAAAATCGTTGAATCCATCCCACTGAGCATTTAAAATCTTGCAACCTAAGTTGCCTAGCAAAATCGTCGGCTTTGGCTTGTAGTATAGGACCACTAATAGGATATTGCAACTTTAAATTTTGAACCATTCAAGTAATGCCTTGTCTACTCTAGATTGATTACATGATTTGACCTTTTTTTACTCATGTACAACTGTTCAGAAATACAGTCTGTATTTTATTATCTCTATGTTTCCAGATTGTTGAAATTGTCGAATGTGCCACCTAAAAAAATAAAAACATGTAAGTAATTTTGAAAGTACATACATATGTACTACTCAACACAAAACTTACGTCAAATTCTTTGGCAATGCTATCATTAGACTCTCCAGCTTTCAAACGCCAAACAATAGCGACTTTTTTCAGCGATTGTAAACGTTTTCGTGTCGTCATATCAAATCAGTTTTATTTTCTTTAAATAAATTTTGTTAAAGCAAAACGAAAGACGTAAGTAAGGAACTTTTAGGTAACCACTGGCCACTAAATTCTGAACTGAAATCTGTCTGTTGCGTCGGCCTTTCGTAATTCTGTGATTTCCCTAGCTTTCGGTACTTTCCCGGCATTTTCTTGCTGTGCGTGGCGCGTCCGTCGTTATAAGCGATAATCTGACCCAACATTTCACCACATATTTCGTCGTTATATTAATTTTGTCGTAACATCTGATGTCGTTATAAACGATAGGTTTCACATATAAAAATGATTATTTCCGGCCGGGACTTTTGAAATTCCGATGCTTTTTGAAAAAACCGATACGTCGTTATATTAGATGTCGGTATAAATGATATCTACAGTATTTAGTATATGTGTATGCAGTGGCGGTGCGTGATATTTCAGTTAGCCATATCTTGAAAACGACGCATGGGACCCACTTCACTTTTTAGGTGATGACTATACACCTCTTACAGAAAGGATTTATAGTGAAAAAACCGTCAGCAAAGTTTGCGAAAAAAATTTCAAAAACACTGGAGCACTCCCTGGGTTCTCAATAACGCTCTGTGGAATATTTGCAGTATATTTTTTTTCATAATCTAGAAACAAATATAAGGAGACGTTTTTCGATTTGTTACAAAATATTTTTGTTTCAAAAAGTTATGGCCATTTTAATTTTGGGAACCAAAATGTTCCTATAAAATTAACTTGAATGATAATAACTTGACCATAACTTTTTGAAAAAAAAAATATTTTGCAACAAATCGAAAAACGTCTCCTTATATTTGTTTCTAGATTATGAAAAAAAATATACTGCAAATATCCCACAGAGCGTTACTGAGAACCCAGGAGTGCTCCAGTGTTTTTGAAAATTTTTTCGCAAACTTTGCTGACGATTTTTTCACTATAAATCCTTTCTGTAAGAGGTGTATAGTACATCACCTAAAAAGTGAAGTGGGGTCCCATGCGTCGTTTTCAAGATATGGCTAACTGAAATATCACGCACCGCCACTGTGTGTATGTATTAACTGTGCGTAAAATGTTAATTTACTGTTTTCGGTGCCCTCTAATCAGAATTTTTAATCCAATGTTTTCTTTTCAGGTTTGACTGGTTCCAATTCTTCTTTGGAAAATTGTAATGTAAATAAGTAACCACAGTTAAATTTAAATAAGTAAAAAAAATGTACCCCGAAATTTTATCAATCACGCCGTAACATTATCTTTTAATAAAAAAGAAGCGCTTTTGGAAGATAACCAAAGTTTGAGTGGAACCTGTCAAATCTGAAGAAAATTCAATGGTGTAGAACTTATGAATTAAAAATAGGGCACCGAGACCCGTAAGCACGCCACTGGTTCTGCAATTAAAAAGTTTATAGATGATTGGACTTTTCCAAAATAAACGTTTAATTTTCGAAATACAAGGTGATTAATTTTTACTTCTACCTTTCTCTGTTTACACAATAACGGTGAAAGCTACAGTGTTTCAGTTTTACAAGTGAATTAATAGTCTAATGAAAGCTCAAACATTAAATCAACTTTTTAATTGAATCACTTATTTCAGAAACCCCATAAGTCATTATTTCGGCCATATTGAGTTACGTATAAAATATTATTATTTATAAGTCGATACATCATTTGGTGGAGTTAATCTATACGCTTGCTACGTCATAAAGAATATTATGTTTGATAGAGAAACCCCACGATTCGCTGACTAATAGGGTTTCTCAAATAAACCATTTGCGGTCTTGCGCAGAAGTTGTGTAGAACTTGCAAACTTAATAACAAAATAATTTTGTCATTGCATGTGTGCATTTGTTCGAGAGTTGATTGAAATCGAAAATATGTCTTCAAGTAGTAGTGATAGTGAATTACCCGAAGTAAAAAAGAAAAAGAAAGGACAAAGACATACATCTGATTATAAAAGTGAGAAAATCAAGTTAGCAAGAGTCAAGTTTCAACCCTACACAAACTACAAGGGGAATAATGTACCAGAAAGGAAGCCAGGTCCGGACTGCAAGTAAGTTTAAGTTTAATAAGTTTTATGTATTTTGAATGGGCTAACTTGGGGTTTCTTTTTAATTTCAGATGTAGAAAAAGTGTTTTTCAATGGTGTCGGAAGCTAACAGACTGGAAATTTTTACAAGCTTTATAGATTTTTCCACAAAAAAATGAGCAAGATGCGTATTTACAGAGCGTGATTTCGACAATGCCAGTTAAAAACAGAAGACCTCGTAAAGAAGAAGGAGCACGTTTAAACCAAAGTACGTTTTCGTATTCAGTATCCTGTTCTTGTGGAAAATTCAGTGTTTGCAAAAATACTTTTGTGAGTATACATGGAATATCACCCGACAGAGTAAGGCGTCTATGCTTATTGTCGAGAGATGGAAAAATACCACAAGATATGCGAGGCCAAAATATACCAGGCAATGCTATATCTGGGGAAATTATTGAAGTTATTAAATAACATACTGGTTCTTTCCCGGTCAAGCAGGTGCATTATAGTTCACGTGAATACCGTTACCTAACATAAGTGAGCAACTTAATGTAAAAATCATGCACAAGTTGTTTAAGGATAAGCATCCAGAATATGCCAGTGTAAAGTATGATTTTAATCTAAAAGTTTTTCATGAAGCTTTTTCTCTGACATTTGGTCGCTCAAGTGCACACATGTTAATGCGAAACGCTAAAACTTAAACTGTAAATCACTAAATGGTAACGCAAAACGTGTTGCCGCGGCAGAGAAGATGGTGCACCTGAGGAGAGCACGAAAATTCTATTCAAAACTGGAAAAAGTTACAAACTTAATAAAAACAGATGAGACTGTTTTTGGAATTTGTATCAATTACATGAAAAATATTCAGTTGCCCAGTATTCCTATACAAGAAGCCTTTTATTTGAGGCAACTTGTTGTGAATGTTTTTTGTATACACAATCTCAAAGACGATTTAGCTTCGTTTTATTTATATAACGAAGGAATTGCTGCCAAGGGACCAAATGAAGTTTGTTCATTTCTGATGGATTATTTCAAAAACATCCCAGAAAATGTTAAAACCATACACCTTTTTCCTGATGGATGTCTAGCACAGAACAAAAATAATACAGTCGTAAGATTGTTTATGGCACTAGTTTCTCTGGACAAGTTCCAAACAATAAATCAGTATATAATACTTTCCAATACGAAGACACTCCTTTTTGCCATTCGATCGTGACTTTTCTGTTGTCAAAAGAAGTTTGAAAATTTTTTATCATACGTACACCCTTGACGAATACAGAAAACGCATACTTGAGTGTCCTCGAAAGCAAGTTTTCCGTAAAAAGTTCCGAAAATAGAAGATATTATAGATTTCAAAGAGTGATGGCCAAAACATTATATAAAAAAAACGTGCTTATCAGCAGAATCTCAGGGAAAGGGAATCCGCAAAGATCTTAAGGTGTCATTCAAGATTAACCAGTTTATGCATTTTACGTATTCGTCTAATACACCTAACAAGGCGACTGCTAGAGATTTTATAGACGGAATGTCATCCCACTCATTTCTTCTACAAACGTCAAAAGAAAAACGTGTACCTTTGCCAGAAGAAAAAGCATATACAGTCCCTTTACCCCTAAATAAAAATAAAATTGATAACCTGAAGACATTTCAAACATATTTAACAGATTATACTGCTGTTCAAAATTTCTGGGATGAAATTTATTAATTGCCTACAAAGGAAACTGAAGACTAGAAAATGTTACAATATACATTTTTTTAAGTTAAAAAAGAAAAGAATATGTTTTTGTTTAAATAAATAGATAAAATATCCGTTTTCAGCAGTTTTTCTTTATTTAAAATCGTGTTTATTTGAGAAACCCTATTAGTACAGAACTTTCAAAATTTTTCTTTTTTTTCTGAAAATATATTCAATTCTATATTACCAAATTCAGCAAAAATCTGTAGTTGCTTATGAGTTTATTGAAACGTAAACACAATAGAACCATTAAGACAACTTTCGGATAAATTATACACTTTTTATTGATTTTCTCAAAACTTGCTTTTCGTGACTTATGGGGTTCCTCAAATAAGTGATTAAATTGTAGAATTAGTGACGTGCGCATAGAAGCTCAGTGCTCCCTTTTTAAATCAGAATTTCGAGCCAATGGATTTTTTTTTCCAATCTGATAGATTAGGTATATTTATTCTTTGGAACATTGTAATGAAACAACTAACTACAGTTATCTTTCAACAGCGCTTCGTTTTTTCATTAACAAAATATTTGATAGCTTGATAAAAATTTCCAATACTTCGTCGGGGTACAAAATATTTTTTTATAAAAAAAAAAAACGAAGTGGTTTTGGAACATAATATAGTAATTTTTGCATTACATTTTTTCGAAAGAATAAGTAGAACCAGTTAAACTTGAAAAAAAAGCATTGGCGTAGAAATCCTGATTTAAAATGGGGCACCTATACACACGTCACTGATTTTGTATTTAAAAGTTTCATGATCGATGATTTAGTTTTCATTAGACTACTTCATTTGTAACTCTGGTATTCTGTAGCACTCACCTTATTGAGTAGAGAACAATTTAAGATAAAAATAAGATTTATCACCTTATGTGGAAAATTAAGCATTTAACGACCAAAGTTTACTATATGAATATGTTTACTTAAATTATTTTTTCTTTATTTTTTCTTTATTTTTCTTTATTTTGTTACTTTATTACAAAACCCTAAGTGTCCTGATCAAAAAACCTGGGACGCCCTGTCTAATACAGATCTCAATAGACACCTTTTGGAGTTATAATGTGAAGAATAATTTTTCAATTTTTTCAGTTTTCCGATTTTTGATTATATCCTTTATAAATTAAATAATGCAACGTTAGTATATATGAATGAAGGGGCGAGGGCACTTCAGCCGTGCTTATTCGGCTATACCCTTTAATTCAAAATTTAAAGGCAAAAATACATACGAAATTTTTCCGCCACGTTGAGATAACCTATTTTTTTCACTTTACGAAACATAAAACACGGGTCTTTCAAAACTTCAATTTATCTAACGTTACCTTCTTGACCTCTCTGATAAAACAGTTCTATAAAAATATGTATTTGCTTCTAAAACAACATCGTAAGAAAAACATCGTTACACAATACCACAAGGTCTTCACCCGAAACAACTGCAATACCATACGTACCTACGATAATTATATCGTATTGTTAAATCGAAATGGCGTACCAATAACAATGGAAAAAATAGTGTGTGTACGTATGGTAACCGCATATATTTTATTCGTCGGCTGTAATTCGAGGTTAATGGCAAGATAAGGATGGCCGTCCGTTAAAAAGATTATGTACGCCAGTGGCGGCTGATGGGTTTGAAATTTTAGGGCTATTATTAGACCTAAACGTAAGGTATGAAGTAGACACTCATATAACTGATTACTAGAGCCCGTACGGTAATAATATATTCCAGGGCCGGTCTTAACGTGACTGGAATATTGTTCTATATTGTTCTAAGGAGCTATCCAAAAAAAAACCCAACCGTAATCAAATCTGGCTATGAAAGAGAGAAATACAAATAGCAGTTATGTTGAAGCTCGAAACGAAACGTTGTTGTCAAACTTTTACCAAATGACTGTCACTATTGTAAAATAAATAATGACTGTCACATAATGTAACAGCCTTGACAGTTAAATAAGATTATACTTGTATTTTTTGATCTTAAGATTAAGAATAGAAATACGTCTTTTTTGGTCGACCAACTTTGATGATGAATTTTTTTAAATAGTTAACCTGCGCTGATCGATCCATCGTTGGTGTGCATGAAACGTCGAAAAGTTTGTAAAATGTCGGTACAGCGTCCGTCACATGTTACGGTGGATCGTTGGATAAACAATTTTGCGGAACTGACCTTTAATGGCAGTGAACTGCGTTGTACCGTGTGTGACAGTGTACTGACCTGGCACGTAAAAACAGATGTTTTTCAGCATGTTGCTGCAGACAAACATAAAGCTTGTGTAAGTGGTAGTGTGAGTGCGCGAGACAGACAAAGAAAATTTAACTTGGTTTTAGTCAAAATGACGGTAACGTGTAATATTCCATTCGCCAAATTAGATCATCCGGAATTCAGTTCAAGTTGTCCAGAACGCTGTGAGTGGAAAATACGCGAAGTTAGTTTACCTGCAGAACTGTTAGACGATTTTACATAGCACCACTGTGTGAGGATATAAAAAAAAATATCATCTTGGAATTGCACGATAAACCTATATGGCTTAACGTTGACGAAACAACGGATGTTAAAAGACAGAACATACCTAGCGTAATGGTTGAAGGACTGAATGAGGCAAAAGCCATGAAAGTTGAAGCTTTTGAAAGCTTCAAGACGTACACTAATTTAATTCACGTCACATGTTTGGCACACGAGCTTTACCGAATTGCCGAAACTGTTACTGTAGTGTTGACAGCCTTGAATGTGATACAAGTGAATCTGATACAGATATCTGTGAAAGCAACATCCAGAAGAAAAACGTTTTCGGATGTTCTACCAAGGACACTACTACCAGCGTAACCTATTGTGATTCGTTGGGGTGCATCGGTACAGGCAGCTATTTTAACTGACAGGCGCTAGACCTTAACTCCTGAACATATGGAGCAGTTACTAATAATTTATGGAAACTCAACTGGCAGTACGGACACGTTATAGAATCGGTTACCGTGTGTATACAAGTTCTGTGTCTTGTGGTTATGGTCATTTGCCAATTAGTTGGTACACTACCTGTTTACCTGTTTAACAATTCGGAACGCACTAATAGTGGTCTCCTGGAGCCGCCCCTAGTAAAACGCCCATCTATTATTAACCTCCGAGCTCTACTGATCACAAAGGATCCCTTTATACATATATGTATATATAAGTATAAACTTTATACAGTGAGGTCCATAAGTAACGGATAAATTCATTATCTACGTAATTTACAATTTATGAGTAAAATCCTGAAACACGTCAATTTTTAATTCTAGAATGACATTTTTTGAGCATAATGTTATACCTCCCCCTCCAACCCCCTTGGAGTGACAGCTACCCCTTGAAAATTTTTAAATGGAACGAGGGTACATGTGATAGCTCATTTGAAAGGGTTCTTAATTTTCCATCCAGCAACATAAGATTTTTTTAATTTCTATAATTTTTTTATTGACAAATATTACATTTTTAGTGTTACTAAGTAAAGAAAAGAACACGAAACAGAACAGAAGAACAGTTTAAATTAAATGTTCAAACTGGGCGCCCGTTGCTTCTTGACAATAATGGAGGCGTTGCTGAAAAGGCGTCTTTTAAATCTTCTACGTTATTTGGTCTGTTGAAGTAGACTTTCGATTTTAAGTAACCCCATAAAAAATAGTCAAGCGGGGTCAAATCGGGAGAACGAGCAGGCCACTCAATTTCACCGCGTCTTCCGATCCATCTATTGGGAAAAACTTGATTCAGATAGGGCTCTTACTTCCAATGAAAAATGTGGTGTAGTTCCGTCCTGCTGAAACCAAATATTTCTATCAATTTCATTGGGGTTGTCATAATCTGGGAAAAGCATTCTTAACTCTGGAACTAAGAAATTTGCAATAAATCCAAGTAACGCGCGCCAGTTAATGTACCATCAAAGAAATATGGTCGGATAATTTGAGAATTTATAATTCCAGCCCAAACGTTCACCTTCTCAGGATATTGAGTATTGGCCTCCATCATCCAATGTGGATTTTCTGTACTCCAGTATCTACAGTTCTGTTTGTTGACTGTTCCATTTAAGACGAATGTTGCTTCATCAGAAAAAAGAATGTTTTTTTTATAAATAAAGGATTATTTTGGCATCTATATGCCATGATTTCGCAAAATTCCAATCGGCGATCAGGGTCATCGTCGTTCTTGAACCAAATGAATTTATATGGGCGGTATTTTTCGTTGTTTAGAAGACGCAATATGGACGTTTTACTAACATCATTATCGGCGGCAACTTGTCTTGTAGGTTTATGTGGATTATCTTGAATATCTAACAATATATCCAATTTCTGTTCATCTCATGAGTCGAAAGACTCATTGTTAAAATAATGATCAACTTGACGATCAGAGATAAATAACATAATAGAATAATAAGTTTTCACAGATGTAGCAAATAAAGAAATTTAAATGTATAATTTTTTTTCATATGTAAAAAGAAACCCTTTTTACTTCTTTCTTTTTGTTGGGTATTTTGCGCAGCGTATCAGGGAAACCGACACATTTAAGTTGAATGTTGACACAAAATTAACTAAAAACGTCACATTTGACAGATATTTGGTACATAGGCATTTGATTGTATACATTTTGTAATAATAATTTTTAAATTATCAAATTTAATTTTCTTGATGAAAATACACAAAAATAAAAAAAGCTTATATTGCTGAATATATAATTAAGAACCCTTTCAAATGAGCTATCACACGCACCCTCGTTCCATTTAAAAATGTTAAAGGGGTAGCTGTCACTCCAAGGGGGTTGTAGGGGGGAGGTATAAAATTATGCTAAAAAAATGTCATTCTAGAATTAAAAATTGACGTGTTTCAGGATTTTACTCATAAATAATATCTATAGATAAATTCATTATCTACTCTATTTACAGAGTAGATAATGAATTTATCCGTTACTTATGGACCTCACTGTATACTAAGTATACCCCTTTTCTTCTTTATTTATTAATAGTTTTCAAATTATCATCATCTTATGTATCATCGTATGTACAGGGTGATCGATTTATCATAGGCCGTGAGTTTTTCTCAGAAACAGCTGAGAGAAATTGATTTTGTGTAATTAATTAAGGCAAATCACTTGTACATACTTAGCATTCCATTTGTACTACTTGTACTTACCTTCACTCAAAATTAAGGTAAGAATATAAAATATGTCTTAACGACGATAAGCGTCGCGACGTCAAAAAATTTTTTTCAGCAACATACCTGTTTTACTTTACTATTATAAAGGTATTTTAATTATGAGTTCTTTTTCTATTTAACATTTATTTATATCTTGAATATTTAAAAACTTATGGTCGATTTATTTAGAGTGCCTTGTTTTTCTCGTAAACTGCTGCTAAATGAATATAAGTTCTGTATAAGAGTATTTCAATTTACCTGTTTTTACTAAAAATTAAGACGGAAATAAAAATTATAGCTTAATGATGCTAAGCGTCGCCACGCCCCAATTTTTTTTGCAAAATACTTTTTTGTATAAATTTTTCATATTTTCATTATTTCAAAAGTTATGGCCGATTTGAAAAATGAATGCCATATGAAGAGATATACATTGTTCAACATATGTACATAAGTAAACGTGTTCATTTACATCAATATTATAAAATTATATATTATGCCTAGGTTGTATTAAGTGAAATATTATATAATTTATAATAAACAGATATGTATCTTTAGATACCTAAACAATAAACAATATACATACAAATGTGTCCTAACTGAAATTTTTACAAATAAGTAAATAAAATAACAACAAGTATTTAATAAATGTTAAATATGGGCACTATTGTTACTTAACACAACTCGTAACGTTGTGTTTAATGTTGTCTAGTTCATTAGAAGTTACTCTTCTGAAAATAGTTCCACACCATTCACACAGGCAGCAGTTTGTTGCTTCGAAGCAAAACACAAATTGGTCTGTGCACAACTCATTTGTCTTTATTCGAATTCAAAGAATAATAATAAATACCTTAATAAATAATGTATTTACTTTTTTTACCAAAAAGTAAAACCAATAACTGTTCTTCGCACATAGTTTCACACTTATTCTAAAGTAACAATCAGAGATATGTACATAATAAATTTTACGATTATAAAATGCTGAACAGGCAAGAGTTAATTCCTGGTCGTTTATAAAGTTGAATACGGTTTATTACTCAGTTCTTATTTGTATTAGAATATGTCTGCAATGGTGTGAAATTTAGAAATAGACTATTTAGTGGGTTATATAGTTGGGAATCAGCCATAACTTTTGAAATATTGGAAATATAAAAGAAAATCGAAAAAATTTACTAATCATAAAAAAGGTGTATTGCTAAAAAATCGAGGTCCCGCGATGCTTAATATCATTAAGCTATATTTTTTTATTTCTGTCTTAAAACGTAGAAGCTTCTGTTTTTAGTAAAGGCAAGTTTTTGATACACTCTTTACAGAAATTATATTCATTTAGCTAGCAGTTTACGAGAAAAACAGTGCACTCAACAATAAATCGACCATAACTTCTAAAATATTCAAAATTCAAAAAAAACGTTAAATAGAAAAAGAATTCATAATTAATGTTACACCTACCTTTGTAACAGTAAAGTAAAAAAGGTATGTTGCTGAAAAAAAAAAATGTTTGAGTCATCGCAATGATTAGCGTCCTTAAGATATATTTTTTATTATTGTCTTAATTTTGAGTGAATGTGAGTAAAAGTAGTAAGAGTAATTTATCTCACACAAAAATTAATTTATCTCAGCCGTCTCTGAGAAGAACTCACTTCCTGTGATAAATCGATCACCCTGTACAGTGACGTATAAATAACATGTATACGTCACTTCTAGTTTCCGGTTTCACTAAAAGTGAAACAAACTTCCATTTTTCAAATGCGACACCTTCTACAGTGCTAGTCAAGTCCCCTCCCCACCTTGTATCTTTTGAATGGTTATACTTACAATTAGACTAATGAAAGGACAATATTAAAAATAGGTTATTTTTTGCCTATCAGGCAAACTGGTTTAGGGTTGAAAAAATTATAGGAAATTATTTGTTTACTTTAATTAAATACCCCAAAATATGCAGCATGCCGGGGAAACCTCTACAATCACCTCAAAAGAGCTGTGAGACACCCTAAGATGCTCATAGGAAATACAACCTTGGAACCGCAAAAAAATATTTTATTTTACTTGCGAATGAGTTTTTTTAGGGAAAAAAAGGTTGAAATCCAATATTTTTTTCAATAACTGCACATCTTGTGATAACGAAAATATTAAAAAAAATATATTCCCAGATTTTATCATCAAATATTCATAAAAAGGAATACTCTAAGTCGTAAAAAAAAATCAGTTTCGCTAATAAATACGAAAACTAAGCCAACATTATTACAGGAGGATCTTTTAGCCACATTTTGTGTTTTCCAGAATGCACCGCGAGGAGGCGATCCACTTATAAATAAATCCAAAATAAAATCCAAAATTATAAAAAAAATAAGATCCAAAAATAAAATCACAAAAAAAACAAAAAAAAATGGAATTCTAAGTGGATCGCTTCTTCGCGGTGCATTCTGTGAAACACAAAATGTGGTTAAAAGATCCTCCTGTAATAATCTTGGCTTAGTTTTCGTATTTATTAGCGAAACTACACTACTTAAACTACACTAAATATTTTCTTACGACAGAGTATTCCGTTTTATCAATATTTGATGATAAAATCTGGGAATATTTTTTTTATATTTCCATCACAAGATGTGTAGTTATTGAAAAAATATTTGATTGCAACCTTTTTTTTCCCTATAAACTCATTCGCAAGTAAAATAAAATATTTTTTTGTGGTTCCAAGGTTGTATTTCCTATGAGCATCTTAGGGTGACTCACAGCTCTTTTGAGGTGATTGTAGAGGTTTCCCCGGCATTCTGCATATTTTAGGGTATTTAATTGAAGTAAACAAATAACTTCCTATATTTTTTTCAACCCTAAACCCGTTTGTCTGATAGGCAAAAAATAGCCTATTTTTAACAATGTCCTTTGAATAGTAAAAATAAAAGAATGTAAGCTTCTCTAATGTGTTAACAGGTGACGAAATCGACATAGATGACGTCACAGGGCCATTGTGACCAATAACTTTAAATGGAAAGTGACAGCTCGTTTGAAAGATATTTAAAAACCTACTCAGTTCCTAATTTTGCTTGGGTTTAGGGTAGTTTTGATGGATTAAATAAATGAACACTAAAATTTTAGTTTAGCATTTAATTAATCAAGATTCAAGAACCAGCTCTTATACTAACTGATCAAAATGTGCTCCATATATTTCCTATTAAAACATGCTGTTGATAAACGCTTGTATTTGTTCAAATGTGTCAGCGGAAATTGCCCTACATTCTTCAAAAATTCGTTGTTTTAAAACGTGAATACTGTCAAGTTCGGTAGCGTAAACCTTATATTTAAAATACTGAATTTAAAATACTAAAATTATATTTAAAATACCGCTGACCCGAGCTGGCCGTTCTATCGAACCTCGTCGTCCAAACCATCTACCACGATATTCCTCATTCCGATAACGTCTTACTGCACCATAATAGTGTGTAGGATCTATCTTGTTGGAACACTTTCCAAGTCACCAAATTTTTTTCCAGAAGTTCAAGAATTAACCGCTCACTTTCGTTTTGTAACATTTCCAGATACACTTCACATATTAAGTTAGTATTCGAAAAATTATTTCAATTTTTTACATCAAAATTGTGAAAGAATAAATATCTATTATATCGCATTAAAATTCACAATTTATATATAAAAAAATTACAGTTGACAGCTTGTGATGTGACATGACCAGTAACAAATTCTTTTTTATCATGTAATCTTGTAGTACAATATTTAAGTCTAGTTTAATCCATGAAAATTTCAATTTAAACTCTTCCCTCGTTTCCGAGATAATGACGGGTGACACTTCACAGACTCCTGTATGTTAAAAGTAACATGTATTATGAATGAAATATGTTGAGGATTTGAAAATTTTGTTTTAATTAATAAAGAAAAAAAGGGGTGAGGTCCGCTGACCCGAGCTGGCCATTCTATCGGACCTCGTCGTCTAAACCATCTACCACGATATTCCTCATTCCGATAACGGTTTGCTGGTTATTTGTTATACATATAATTATGATCGTCCAGTAAAAAAATCTACAGCACATACATATGTACATAGATCTGCTGCATCTTCTGCAGCATGTAGATTGCATTAAGTGTACTTTCTGCTGTCTTAATCAGTAGGTACCTGTTCTTTTGGATAATGCTCAGGTTACTGACTATCAATTTTCCCAATATTCAAAGAGTTTCTAATGACAGAAAAAGCAATCCGTCTGCTAAAAAATTTTAAGTATTAACGTTTTGTTTTCTATTGTTATTCCTGTTTCTTGTCATAGACATTAATTGATACAAATGACAATTAAATAATTTTAGTGTCAAAACTCACCAGAACTGATCTCCATTTTTATGAACAGTATCATTATCATCAATAGTCCTTGGAACTACTGACGCTTTATGTAAACCGAATGATAGTTTACTAATGGAAATCTATTTTTGTTATCAATTCCGTCGCATAATTCAGGTATATACATATACATACACGCATAATTTTCAAGCAAGAATTCAGTATGCAAATAGGTATAGGCAACTCATATTACTCAGCATATAACTTGCACATATTTATAATCCTACACATTTTAATGACCTTATTACCTTGAAAACAAAGAGAGTGAAAAAGTAAGATATAAATAAAATAATATAAAAAATAACATACACACTGTAGTTAACAAATTAAAATTTTCCACATACTTTTTATTCCAATATGACGAAGCATACAGTGCCGAATCAAGAACCAAGGACCTTGTCTTTGATTCAAAATATTGAATATAGATTTCAATAACATGATAATACGAGTATTATTACAGTAGATGGCTCTGAAAAGTTTGCCAAATACTATTGTATTTGGCAGACTAAAATATTATTGTGTTTTATTTTATTGTATTTTTATTGTTTGATCTTACGAAATATCTGACAATAGAAGTTACCTATATAAATAATTAAATACGTATTTGGTAGAAGGTGCAACTAATGTTAAGCTATTCCTTCCTGAATATGGACATCATATAGGTTTAAGTGATTTACATTACCAACGTCGCTTGCTATATCTTCAAAATACTTGTTCATTAAGACTTAGTTTAAACACATTCTATAAGTTAATTATTCCTGATATTGTAATTACAAAATATGTATGTACAATAATAAATAATTTACCTAATCATCAGCAATCATTCGACAAACAAATGTACTAATAGTACGTTTATTTGACAATTAATGCTCGGCAGTATTTGTTTTCAGGACGTTATTGACGATAATGTGTTCTTTTATAGTAATACTCTGGAGCAGTTGACCACAAAAATATATACATTGTGTTCATTTTATTTTGTTCAACTTGTAAATTACTGTAAAAATATTAGTTCGTTTTTTTCGCTAGAAAATTCAGCCAAAAAACAACCTGTACGGTTTTTTTTGTAAAGTTTTACGCTGTAGCTTTAAACATTTTACAAACCGTCAAATGTCGAATTTACTGACAACCTATATATTATAATGGAACACCCTGAATATTTTTAGCTACTTGAACAGAACGTTTTATCGTGATCACGGATATACGCGACGTGTGCATTTTAATTTTATTAATTAAGGCATTTTGTTTATAATATTACTATAAGTGTATTAATAATGTACCTGCAGTTCTGATCGATCAAGTATGATCGAAAATGAAATAAATCAGTTTTTCGTGTGAGGCTGTCGGGAGACACCCTCGACACATCCCGAAAGGTCCCATGCAGTTACAGGTGGTGGAAGCCACCCTTAACCTACCCTCGGAATAAAATTTATTAAAAAAAAAAAAAAAAAGAATTTTCCCAACTCAGTTTTTCGTGTGAGGCACTCGGAGGACATCCTCGACATATTCTGAAAGGTCCCACCCGTTTACAGGTGGCGGAAGCCACCCTTAACCTACCATCAGAATAAAATTAATTAAAAAAAAAAACAAATAAGTATTTTCCCAGCTCAATTTTTCGTGTGAGGGACTCGGAGGACACCCTCGACATATTCCGAAAAGGTCCCATCCAGTTACAGGTGGCGGACGCCACCTTTAACCTACCCCGTCACGACACAAAAATTCATAAAAAAAAAAACAAAGATTTTCCCAACTCAGTTTGCCGGGCGAGGCTGTCGACAGACACCTTCGACACATCCCGAAAGGTCCCGTTCACTTGCAGGTGGCGGAAGCCACCCTTAACTTACCACCCCACGGGACAAAAATTCCAAAAAAAAAAAATAAGAAAGATTTTCCCAACTCATTTGTCGTTTGAGGATTTCGGGACATACCGCCAACGCGTCCGGAGTGGTCTTATTCACCTCCAAGTTGGAGACGTGGCCCAATTTGACGCCAAATTGGACACTTTGTGCAGCAAATTTTTTATATGGTTCAAGTTTTTACAGATTACAGTCATTTATGCAAAAACTAAGTTTTCCAAATGTTTTTTGAACATGTAGAAAAATACAAACTTCATGACACTTTTAAATTTGATTATCAATTTTCTTCCAAAAATCCTAATAGCACGAGAGGTATTCACTTCTTTATTTGTAGTGGTCTGTGGATTATAAAGAAAGTTAAATTAAAAATTATAAAAAAAATTAAAAAACGAAATGTCTTATACACTACACTATAAAGTTTTAATAATAATTGGGGGGGGGGGGGGGGGGGGAACTTTATGATTCCATGGGCGTGCATATATCTTTTATAAATTCGAAAATTGTGAAATAATTTTTTTCATTCAAATCAGTATAGGAGATTAAAATTAGCCTGCATACAAAACTCCTAATATTTGTAATATAATTTGCTGCAAATAATGCTCATTTAGCCAGACAATCTCAAAAAATTGTTTGTGTTAATAAACCTAGCTGAAATACACGTCACTGACGTCTTAAACAAGTAGAATTACCAAAGTCGTAAATCATTTTAACGACGTCGTAAAAATTTAATGGCACAGTGGACCGAATAAGTATTTAAGGAGTATTACATACAAAGCAATCCAATAGTATACTGGATCGGCATCCGCACGGCATTCGCTGTTGCTGGCAGCTCAGGCGTTGCCGGCTCTTCAAAATTTTCTTAAGTATAGTAATATACATAAAGTTGTTTTAATTCATAATTATTTTTTCCAGCACTTTTAATCGATTTATTTTAATTCTAACTAATAAATTTATATCTATGTATTTTTTTTAAATATTTCCAAACTAGCTTTCTAAGAACGTCACGAACTAACAGTTTACTGAAGTATGAAGTATACTTGTATAGTGAGCTTAGCAATTTTAGAAAATGTATCTGACAACCTTGCTTTTTTCTACCTATTTTCAATTTAGAATGGAAATACATTACTACTATAATCACGAATAACAGATCATTATAGCAAATTTTTGTAAAACTTAAAAATACATGTACACATGTAAAACCATTCAACCATTGTCTTCCTCTTTACACACATTACAATAGTTATTGAATTAGTAATGAAAAAAGTGTTCTGGTAAAATAAATTCGATAAGAAACGTAGGTCGAAAAAATTTCACGATACCAAAACTTGCAGTGCATTATTATTTTACGATTAAGGGTGGCTTCCGCAACTCTAGGTTCGAGGGTGTATCCCGACAGCCTCACACGAAAAACTGAGTCGGGCAAATTCTTTGTTTGTTTTTAATAAATTATTGTATCCTGGGGTGGTAGGGGGTTGGGGGGGCTTCCGCCACCTGTAAATGAGTGGAACCTTTCGGAATATGTCGAGGGTGTCCTCCGAGTGCCTCACACGAAAAACTGAGTTGGGAAAATTCTCTGTTTTTTTTTTTATACATTTTATTCCGAGGGTAGGTTAAGGCTTCCGCCATCTGTAAATGGATGGGACCTTTCGGGATGTGTCGAGGGTGTCTCCCGACAGCCTCACACGAAAAACTGAGTTGTGAAAATTATTTGTTTGTTTTTTAATAAATTATTGTGTCCTGGGGTGGTAGGTTAAGGGTGACTTCCGCCACATGTAACTGGATGGGACCTTTCGGAATATGTGGAAGGTGTCCTCCGAGTTCCTGACACGAAAAACTGAGTTGGTAAAATTCTTTGTTTGTTTTTAATAAATTTTTGGGTCCTGGGGTGGTAGGTTAAGGGTGGCTTCCGCCACCTGTACCTGGATGGGACCTTTCGGAATATGTCGAGGGTGTCCTCCGATTGCCTCACACGAAAAACTGAGTTGGGAAAATTCTGTTTTTTTTTTAATAAATTTTATTCCGAGGGGGTGGTAGGTTAATTGTGGCTCCGCCACCTGAAAGTGAATGGGACCTTTCGAGTGTGTCGAGGGTGTCTCCCGACAGCCTCACACGAAAAACTGAGTTATTTAATTTCCGATCATACTTGATCGATCAGGACTTCAGCCACATTATTGTAAGTCGTATTATGCGAAATCATTCACTTGTTTCACTTAATAGCAACATACTGATAATACTGATAACCAATGATGATCTATCAGACAGATCATCACTGTAGATAAATTATATCTACAGTCCGCGACAACTGAATACTCCCACCTAGATATAGGTGCATAATTCGATTAAAAACTGGAATCTCAAAGTTTTGTCCCGTCACTACAGCGTTTAGTAGTTTAATATTGATATTATAAAAATATTACAATATGGCTTGCCTTGCATCTAGAGGAAACGGAAATAATACTTTAAAAAACTACCTAAGAAGATGCGACACCTGATTACTCTCACTTAAAAAAGGAATTACACAGTATGTGGACCTTTTTTATTGTATTAATAACACAGGACCACAAATTTGGAAAAAAAATGACAAGAACAAGACCATGATTTTTATATATAATTTTTTCCGTAGAATCCGAATCCGTTTTTTACCCATCATGTCAGGATTTTTTTAAAAGCAAAAAACTGTCTAAAATCGTTAAAAACACAGCCCCACAAAAAAAATTTTCGCTTCCACCAACGAAACTTAGTACACCCTAGGTTTTTGGGGTCGCTGAATCCGAATCCGAAGTCGGTTTGTCAGTATCAGGTCGCGTTAAGGTCATTTCAAAGTTAAGTCATTAGATTTCGACAGAAAATTTTGAAAAAAATGTGTATATAGGTTTTTAAGGTCACTGAATCCAAATCCGAGGTCGGTTTGTCGGTATCAGGTTGCGTTAAGGTCATTTCAAGGTCGAATAACCTAAATTTTAAGTTAAGGTAATTTCAAGGTCATTCGACTTTCAAATGACCTTAACACAACCTGATATTGACAAACCGGAAAAAAAATTGGATACAATTTTTCTTTAATTTTTCTGTCGAAATCTAATGATTTGACCTTGAAATGACCTTAACGAGACCTGATACCGACAAACCGACCTCGGATTCGGTTTCAGCGACCCCAAAAACCTAGAATGTACCTACTAGGTTTCGTTGGTGGAAGCGAAAATTTTTTATGGGGCTGCTTTTAACGATTTTAGACAGTTTTTTGCTTAAAAAAAAATCTTCACCTGATGGGTAAAAAAGCTCGACGGATTCGGATTCTATGGCCAAAATTATTTATAGAAATCTTTTTTTTTTTTCAAATTTGTGGTCCTGTCTAATCAATATGTTCACCATTATTCCTGATAACTTCAGGTAAACGCGTAGGAACCGAATTATGTATACATATTGTGGCCGTAGTTCACTTCGGTTTGCAAATTGGCGTCCATCGGCATATAAGTGACGAACGAGCCAACCCCACACATTTTCTGTTATGTCTAAAACCGGAGACAGGGCAGACAGGCCATCCGCAGACAGTTTAAAACATGCCAGTTTAAAACAGTGACATTTTCTTGCTGCAACCACTCTTCCACAATGCATGTCGTGTGAATTGGTGTATTATCTTGCTGGAAGTACCAAGGACTCAGCAAACATTGTCTGCAGCTGATGTTCCTACAAGTAGGTATTAGTTGTCTGACGTCCTTCTAAGACCACTAAATCTATGGGCCTGTGATATGACACAGCTCCCCAGACCATTACCGAACCACGAGCACTGGGCCGCCGGGCTAAAATTCGCTCGTCTTTTTCTCAACCCGTGAAAATGGTAGGTGAACCCATCAGAGCCGTTTAAATTATTTTTTCTTTTCTCCGAGAAAACCACACTTTACCACTGTTCTTTCCAGTGCATGTACTCGCGTGCAACCTGAGTCGAATTTGACGATAATATGGTTCAAACTGGGGTTTTCTTTGTAGTTTTCGCCTTTAAATGTGCTGCTTACGAACTTTTGTGGCAATTTATCGCGTTGACAGAGAACTATTTTACATTTCCCTCAAAATCAGACGAAGTTCTCAGGCAGTAGTAGCAGGTTTTGTACCAGTTAAGGTTTAGGAATTTTAATTTTATCAAATAAACTGATCTATATTTTCATTATCACTATCAGCATTATCATCGATAGCTTTTGAACTATTGGTGTGTTTTGCGAACAAAATCCGCAATGTCCTAAATTTGTGACGCAACGATGACAATTTTAGATGCTATTAGATCCTAATGCCCAAAATATACATTATCGAATAATTATTTGGTTGGTATTTTGTGTATAATAGGTATATAGGTATACCAATTTCGTAAAAAATAAACGTAATTGTCAAATGGCAAGTATCTTCGGATAAACTTTGAAGACCTAAAAGTGACAGCTCATAGAGCAGGGCCTTCAGTTTGGTATATACGTATTTCTACTGTGTACGTTTTTCTACTGTGTTTCGAATTTACCTTTTCTTTAAATAGAAGGCATAACCGGATAAACGCTATTTTTGAAACTAATAAGGTAACTTATGTGAATAGTTCTAAATAGTTTTAAGAAATATGATTATATATTGTTCAACTTTAGGAATCGCTCTGTATATTATGCACCTATCTATATAGTTTTTGGAATAAATCTCTGGGAGGTGCAAGTGCAATGTGGCAAGAAAAATTCTACATCTTCAATCAGATGACTAAAGACTTTTATTCGAAAAAAAAAATTAAATACTAAAATCTACTTTTCGAGCAACGGGATATTTCCAAAACACTATGTATAGGGTGTTCCAGTTTAACTTCTCCCTGCTGATATTTGGGTCATTTTGAGCTACAAAGAAAAATAAAACGCTGAAATTACGCAGAATTTTCAAAGGAATCTGACTTTACATGAAGATGATTGATATTATACTAATATTGTTAAAAAGTTATTCTCAAAAAACTAACTTTTGAAAAAATACGACGAAAAGAAGTCGAATTTTAGTGCGGGATATTATCAAAGCATATACAAGGAGTATTATAAAAGTGCCTGTCGTCACATCCGACCGATTTTTTGATATACCTTATATATTACGTATTTGTTCGATTCATCTTGTCTTCCTGAGTCCAGCGATATATAGTTTTATATATTTAGGCACCTAATATATCAAGAGTTAAATGTAAAATGG
Organism: Aromia moschata; assembly: GCA_029963805.1. Classification (NCBI taxonomy): domain Eukaryota; kingdom Metazoa; phylum Arthropoda; class Insecta; order Coleoptera; family Cerambycidae; genus Aromia; species Aromia moschata. The sequence goes on along the minus strand of JAPWTK010001037.1, from coordinate 42,573 downwards.
CAATAACTAGGGTTCGGAGAGTTTGCTTTCACGCATGCATTTAACTATCCAGCGCTCCCACACGGGACCGGTGTACTACCGCGCATACGTGAGTCCCGGCGCCTCAGCAGGATCGGTCAGTGGCGTACGTATGCAAGGGCAAGAAATACAGCCTATATAACTTACAAGGCGCTTAAAAATACGGTTTATACTTTAATTATCACAGAGTTTTATAGTGCCGACCCTACGTTATGGCACATTTCCGGACCCTAGTAATAACAAAATCTGAAAAAGAAATTGTTCATTAAATAGTTAAAATAAATGATATCTCCTCATATTTATAAAGATGTACCTATGTAGGACCCTTATAGTTACTTATAGTAACTAAACAAAACTATATATTTGCAAATGCAGAGAAGGAAACAATGCAAAATATATAGGGTGACTCAAAAAACTGATAAAGTAATAGTCATTTCCGGCAAAACTGAAAGGTGGAAGTGACAACAAGCATTTGTATAGTACTTCCTATTATATACTCTTTAACACACTAAAATTTGACTTATTTACCAGAACTTAGTTTTTTGAGAATATCTTTTTAACAAAAACCTCTATAATAATCCCATCAAATTCAGATTCCTTGGAAAATTCTGCATCACTTGAGCGTTTGAATTTTCTTTGTAGCTCAAAAATAACCGACAGGAGACGATAAATTGGGACATCCTGTATAATATACATACATATATGTACGAATGTATGTAGGTCTGTTAGCGCGCTTAAATTTTGATCGAAAACAAGTGGGCGAGCCCGCGACTGTAACCGAAAACAGAAACAGTTCTGTATCCTGTATCTGTAATCTGTATTCTGTATACACATTTTAAACTACACTTCAGAACCCGTAATCTTATCAGCGCAAGAAAATTAATTACACATTAAGGTCAGCATTGCAGGCGGCCGCGACAAACAAAATCGCTGCGCCAACAAGGCGACTCTTAAACACAGACTTTACCAGTGTTTTGCGTGGTCGTCGACGCATTCTGCACGATGACCGAGGCCTCGTTGCTGCTGGTTAGTGTCAAAATCACCTGTTGCTCGTCCATGTTGCTTGGAAAAGTTCCAAAGGTCGTCCGACGGAATTCCGCGACACTCGCCTTATTAACTCGTCCGGCGGTTACTGAGCGACGCATTCGTCATTTGTCAAAAATCGACTGTCGCCAGCGCTCTCGATCATCATTAATTATAACGGACACGGTGGGTGAGAAGGAGAGGGACGGGCGATTGTCGTCTGTGATTGTTTCGTTTGTTGACTTGCCCCAGTCAAGGCGTGCGCAGTGGATTGCCTATCTTTATTACAATTAGTGAGGAGAATGCTTGCCATTTTTCAAGCGTTTTTATCACGGTAGGCGCTAAACGTGTTTCCACGGTGCTGGTGTTACTATTTTTTGAGCCTCAATCTACGTGTCTATATAAAATATTTCACGTATTTGATCCAAATTGATAGTAAAAAGAACGCTACAGTCTTACTTAATGCTGAAAAGCAGGACTGTAAGGCGCGTTTTGTGGTTCCCTCTTAGATCTGCTTATATACCTATCTATTTGTTGTTGCAAACTTGTTATAATGGTGCTGCATTTGAAGAGCCCAGGGGAAACACCAAATTTGTCACATTTTGCTCCAAAATGAGATGGAGCTGCTATTTTGTCAGCAAAGCTACAACCTCCGTATATCTGACCAATTAACTAAGTAATATCTGAACAAGTTGTTAGTAACAGATATATGTAACCTATGTAAGAAAAATTAGGTTGACAGAGGAAAAACTAGAAATGTGTATACGAAAAATTTTAAAACAGGGGATTCCCAAAAAATGGTAAGTTCAACACCTTTATTATTAGATGACTATCTCATTAGTCTTTGACATTATGTAACAGTGACAATTTGTAGAGTTACTGAGTGTATATGTATTCTACTGCTACTTCACTTTTAGGTATTATAAGGAAAACGCTCCCAATGATTGCAATTCATCTCAACAATGAAATCAAAAACCCACGACAAATAAATGACCGAAAACAGTAGCATGAAATTATATTCTGATTGTAGTGCAAGTGTTTAACTTGTATGTACGATATGAAGACGTAATTATGTAGCATATTTAAAGGAACGACAGAAAAGAGCAACATAACTATTATTTAATGGTTATTAATATTTAATAATAGAATATTGCTCTTTCATAACACTATTTAAAAGCCATAAGAAAGGTAGTTGCCGAAGTTTCTCTATGCCTGAAAGCTTTTATCTCTTTATGGATTTATCAAGTCAAATTCTATTGATGGAACATTGTATAATGTATCAAGAGTCACATATTTTTATTAACGGAACAATTGAAGAATGTATACAACGTATATAGAATTGTAAAATAAAAATACTGTTCACTCAGTTTTGTATGAAATGGGCATGCCATTTCTCTTTCTCTTATTTGCATTATTCGTTAATTGTATGCCATTTCTGAGCTTCAAAACGCATTTATTTACTTACAGAATAATTGACAGCAAATAGTGGATAACATAATGAGAGATTTGCATCCTGTAACATTCGAGTGCGTCATAGGTGATCCTGATCGAAATGTGGGGATAATATGTATATGACACATACTGATACCGAACATTGAAGAAAAATAATTGAATAAAATTACTGTTTTCGTTGAGGTTACACTTCACTGGACTGGCGAAGTGCCAAATCTGCTTATACTAATCTCCAGAACATTCAGAAGGAAGATATTTGATAATACCAACTTTCCGTAAAAATAGAAGTATTGTTAGCTTTACAGGTGGTCGCATCATGGGTCCTCTTTCTTTTAAAGGGATCATCAATCGGTGAAAAATACGAGGTGTGTAAATTAAAAATTCAACACGGCTACGGAGACAGTTTTTTCAAGTGTCTAGGTTTTTCTCTTTCTTTTTCTAGGTGGTGTAAGGCATTCTCAGAGGGAAGAGAATCGATTGAAGATGAACCACGCAGCGGAAGACCTTCATCTTCAAGAACCGATGAAAATTTCGATAGAATATGGGATCTTGCATGTCCAGATCGTCGGTTGACGACAAGAATGATCGAGAAAGAGTTAAATTGGAATCACACCACTGTTCATCAGATTTTGACTAACGAATTGGAGATGAGAAAAATCTGCGCCATTTCAGTAAACGAGTTTTTAGCCAATAAAAACATTCATGTGGCTCCTCAGCCTCCGTATTCGCTTGACTTGAGTCCTTGTGACTTTTTTCTCTTCCCGAGATTGAAAAATCACCTCAAGGGATGTCATTTTGGGACCATAGAAAACATTCAAACGGCTGTAACCGACCAGCACTATGAGGAATGGAAGAACCGTCTCCAGCGTTGTGTGGCTTCCCAAGGAAGTTATTTTTAAGGAGACAATACTGCATTATAATTTTATTCGAATAAAAAAATTAAAAAGTATATTTTCTAAAGCCTCATTACTTAATTTACCCACCTCGGATTCAGATTTTTTTTTAGCGACGAAATAGTTTCTAAATTCTAAACCAACAGTCTTTACCCAAATGATGGACCTGATTTATCAAGCAACACTTTGCGGTTTCCACATGACGAACTTTTAACTCTTTTTCAACTCATCTTTCGGGATTTTATAAAATAAGTATTAAGAACCATGGAATGATTCGCTAAGATGGTTGAGTAGGTACTTCTTGGGAGAGCTGTGCAGCCGCAGCACTTCTTGTCGAGTCTGAGACTCTTGATTTCTTACTCAGAAAGTAAAATCTATTTTATTAAAAGTTATTGGTTTCATAAAATAGATTTCACTATTGTCATTACATCGAATCAACTCAAAAATAGAAACCGAAATTAAATGCATTAGAAACCTATATTCAACTAAAAACGAAGTATTCTCACTTCTTAGTTAGTTTACGTATCAGCTGAGTAATGTGTATACAAGTTTTTGTCTCTCTGTCGTTTCTTGCCCATCAATTTGTCAAACGTGAACTGATTCCCAAGAGTGACATATTGTTGTATTCATCACGAAAAGGGCTTTGAAACGATGTATCACAAGTGAGGTAGTTCCATTTAATATTTTAAAGTTGGGGTTGCTAGGGGTTACGGGGATGAACATATAAAGATGACTTGAGTACCAAAAAAGTTCCTCCCAAGAACAAACATTGGCGTGTCTCGGTGAATTCTAAAGTGTTTTACGGTTCTCACTCAAATTATAGGGAGTGGTAAGTTTTGAGATGAACATATTTTATAAACTAATGAGGACACACAGCAATTTTTGTGAAAAAACAATATTCTGCTAAAATAAGTCGTTTGTTTAGTTCTTCTACTATCCAGCTAATTAAGCTGTAGGTAGGAAATCTCCTAACTATAGGCAGCCCACATAACAGACATATGTAGATTCCTAACCATTTTTTTACTGCATCATTTCCGTGAATATAAATTAGATTAGTTTTCACTAATACCGAGTTATCATTAGTAAACACTAAATTGTAAATATTAGTAAACAGAAACTTGCATATACCTACAGTGGAACAATAATCGTTCGTTAAGCTGAAACATTTTGAGTTTGTGTCTCGAAGTTTCGGGATTAATCCATTTTTGGTAATGAACTTCCACTTAAGTCTACATAAAAATGGTCTACATTATTAACAAAAAAAGTACCTATAAAAATATACTTTTTTCTTTAGTTTACAATTTATTTTTTGCTTTACTTCTAATAAATTTCCACATAATTCAGATACATGTATGTATCTATTTTATTTCAATTTAGACTAAATTTAAAAAACAATTTATTTTCAATCTTGGAAAAAGTTCAGTTGGTACGTAAGGTAAAAAGTACCGTAGGGTTATACATCTTATTATACGTCTGTGTTGCCAAATATGCTTCCGGCAAATTGATGCTTGTGATTTTTTTGTTATCTGAAGTAAAGAAATTTTTAGTAACAATGTGTCGTTCGCTAAAGGATCGTATTGAAACTCTTATGATGATCCACATGGCGGAAAATATAAGTTCCCGTCAGATTGTCTTAATTAGCCACCCCCTAAAATATGGTTCATTCACAAAACACATCTTTCGCTTTCTCGTATCTATCCTTAGATTTCCCAGGAAAAAGACTTGGTAAAGGCTTTCAGGGAGCGGTAAAACATTTCTTCAGTTATTTTCCCTATACCTAATCGTATGGCTGTGAATCCTACGTTTGGAGTTACATTATCCATACTCTTTCCATAAAAATTTAACTTTTCAGTACTTGACACGTAACATATGTATATACTATTCTTGGCAGTGGCGGACTAAAGGGGGGGAGGGGTGACGAGGGGTCACCCGGTGGATAGGGGGTCCCGGTAAATTCTATTACCTTTAAATGTATTATTTCGTTTTTGGTAAATGTGGAGAATAATGGAAAACTCGCCAATCTCGCTGACATTTTCTCTGCCCCCCCCAAATTTTTGGAATCTGGAATCTGAAATTAGGTGGTCGAAGCTAGTTTTCGAAAAAATGCAATTTAAAAAGTTTCACTGCACAGATGTGTTAATTCAAATTTGTTACAACCACACAAGCTCGTAGGAAGCTTTTTTATGCTCCTCCAACAAATCTCACTCGAGAAATTTCAAAATACACATTTTTTACGTTTTTATTTAACAGTTTTTTATTCGTTGATACGGTAATATACATGTGGAAATTTTTGCAATAAATTTTCCAAAACTAACTTTGATCGCCAAAAACTAACACCGGATTCGTTTTCAACAAATCCAAAAATGGAGGGGTAGAGACAATTTCAGCAAATTAGCTTTCAGCAGAATTGGCAGGAGTTTTACATTGTCCACGTCGTTACCTCGTTTTTTTTTTTTGCATTCTCTTTATCCAAAATAGGAGCCCATTATTTAGAGCCCGCAGCGGGCCTCCGAAAGAGTTAGTCGGCCACTGATTCTTGGCCCACTTCAAATGCCGTTGTGTATATTTACCGAATCAATTACCATTTGATTCGGTTCCTCATATGACGGGGAAAATTTTGAAACTGAATGGAAAACAATTTATTTTTGTTAACACAGGGTTTTAATGAGATAAGTAAGGGGGACCTGTGAAAACGCCTCATTATCCATATAGTGTTTATTGAGTCGATACATATTTTATTTCTAATTAACATTTGTATAGTTGTATATACCTAAAATCTATTTAACCAACTCTGTACCTCAGAGCCAAACTATGTCCAAATATGCAATATTTGAGTTAATTATGTTGTCTATAACAAAAACATAATTAAAAAAAAAAAAAAAAAAACCCAAAAAAAAAAAAAAAAAAAAAAAAAAAAAAAAAAAAAAAAAAAAAAAAAAAAACAACAAAAAAAAGAAAGCAAAAAGGGAGAAGGAAAAACAAAATAAAAAAAAAAAACCAAAAACAACCCAAACCAAAAAAAAAAAAAAAAAAAAAAAAAAAAGAAAAAAGGGAAAAAAAAGAAAAGAGAACCAAACAACCAAAAAAAAAAAAAAAAAAAAAAAAAAAAAAAAAAAAAAAAAAAAAAAAAAAAAAAAAAAAAAAAAAAAACCAAATAAAAAGAAGGGGAAAGAAAGGAAGAAGTAAAAGACCCAAAAAAAAAAAAAAAAAAAAAAAAAAAAAAAAAAACCCAAAAAAAAAAGAAAAAAAAAAAAGCCCACAAAAACAGAAAAAAAAAAAAAAAAAAAAAAAAAAAAAAAAAAAAAAAAAAAAAAAAAAAAAAAAAAAAAAAAAAAAAAAAAAAAAAAAAAAAAAAATTAAATTAAAAAAAAAAAAAAAAAAAAAACCAAAAAAGAAAAAAAAAAAAAAAAAAAAAAAAAAAAGGGAAAAAGAAAAGAGAAAACCGAAATTATAAAAAAAGAAAAAAAAAAAAAAAAAAAGGAAAAAAAAAAAAAAAAAAAAAAAAAAAAAAAAAAAAAAAAAAAAAAAAAAAAAAAAAAAAAAAAAAAAAAAAAAAAAAAAAAAAAAAAAAAAAAAAAAAAAAAAAAAAAAAAAAAAAAAAAAAAAAAAAAAAAAAAAAAAAAAAAAAAAAAAAAAAAATCTCTTAAAAAAAAAAAAAAAAGAAAAAAAAAAAAAAAAAAAAAGAAAAAAAAAAAAAAGAAAGAAAAAAAAAAAAAAAAGAGAAAAAAAAAAAAGAAAAAGGAGGGAAAACACAAAAAAAAAAAAAAAAAAAAAAAAAAAAAACAAAAAAAAAAAAAAAAAAAAAAAAAAAAAAGAAAAGAAAAAAAAAAAAAAAAAAAAAAAAAAGGAAGGGAGCGGGGCCCGCCTCCCTCCCCCCCCAAAAGGAAAAAAAAAAAAAAAGGAAGGAGGGGAAGGGGGAGGAGTTTTTTTTAGGTGGAAAGAGAGAGAAAAAAGAAGAAAGAAAAAAAAAAAAAAAAAAAAAAAAGAGAAGAGAGGGGGGAAGGTGGGGGGAGAAGGGCGGGGAGAGGAGCAGGGGCAGAAGGGGGGGGGGGGGGGGCCCGAAGCAAAAAAAAAAAAAAAAGGGGAGGGCAGGGAGAAACCGGGGCCCGCCCCCCCCGGGGGGGGCGGGGGCGCGGCGCGCCGGGGGGGGGGGGGGGGGGGGGGGGGGGGGGGGGGGGGTGGTGGGGAGAGCAGCAGAGCGGGAGGAAGAGGGGAGGGGGGGGGGGAGGGGGGGAGAGGCCGCGGGGGGGGGGGGGGGGGGGGGGGGGGGGGGGGGGGGGGGGGGGGGGGGGGGGGGGGGGGGGGAGGAGGAAGGAGCGAGGGGCCAGGGGGAGACCCATGAACTTTTTCAACAAAAAAGAGAACAAAACCAAAAAAAAAAAAAAAAGGCAGGGGGAGGGGGGGGAGTGGGACCAAGCGAGGAGGAAGGGGAAGGTGGGAAGATTAAAAAAAAAAAAAAAAAAAAAAAAGAAAAAGAAGGAGGGAGAGCAGCGAGGAGGGGGAGGAAGGATTGAAAGGAAGAGAACAAAAAAAAAAAAAAAAAAAAAAAAAAAAGAAAAGGGGAGAAAAAAAAGAAAAAGATAGGAAAAAAAAAAAAAAAAAAAAAAAAAAAAAAAAAAAAAAGAAGGGAGAAACCGGAAGACCAAAAAAAAAAAAAAAAAAAAAAAAAAAAAAAAAAAAAAAAAAAAAAAAAAAAAAAAAAAAAAGAAAAAAAAAAAAATTAAAAAAAAAAAAAAAAAAAAAAAAAAAAAGAAAGAGGAAAAAAAAAAAGAAAAAAAAAAAAAAAAAATTTTTTAAAAAAAAAAAAAAAAAAAAAAAAAAAAAAAAAAAAAAAAAAAAAAAAAAAAAAAAATTTGGAGAAGGGAGAAAGTATTTTTTTTTTATTATTTAAAAAAAAAATCAAAAAAACCAAAAAAAAATATAGGGGAGAAAGGAGTTATAGAAAAAAAAAAAAGAAAAGGGGCCCACCCAACGGGAAACCCGGCCCGGCCGACGGGCCGGGAGGGGGGGAGGGAGGAAGGGGGGAGGGGCCCGCCCGGGGGCGCGGACCTTTTGGGGGGAGGAGGGAGGAGGGGGAAGGAGGAGAGAGAGAGAAGGAGGAGGAGGAAGTGTTATAAGACCACAGCACACCCCCCCGGGAGAGAGAGGGAAGAGGGGCGAGCAGGAGAAGCCCCACGCAGGGAGGAGGGGGAGCGAGGAGGGGGAAAAAGGCGCGCCGGGGGGGAAAGCGGGAAGGCGAGCGAGAAGCCGCCCCCGGGCCCCGACCCGAGGGGAAGGGGACCTTATGGGCACGAGTGGGCGGGAGGAGGAGGAAGAGGGAAGCGGGGGGTGGGAGCAAAGGAGAAAAAAACTTTTTATATATTAAAAAAAAAAAAAAAAAAAAGGAAGAGAAAAAAGAGACCAAAAAAAAAAAAAAAAAAGAAAAAAAAAAAAAAGGAAGAAAAAAAAAAATAAAACAAACCACAAAACCAACCCAAGAAAGCAACAGGGGAAAAAGGAGAAAAAAAGAGAGAGAGGAAAAAAAAAAAAAAAAAAAAAAAAAAAAAAAAAACAAAAAAAAAAAAAAAAAAAAAAAAAAAAAAAAAAAAAAAAAAAAAAAAACAACAAACGGCCCAAACAAAAAAAAAAAACAAAACAAGAAAGTAAACAAAAAAACAAAAAAACAAGAAAATAAACTTTAAACCCAAATAAAAAATTTTTTTTCTTTTTTTTGTTTCGGCCAGAGGGGGGGAAGTTTGGGAGTTGGGGAAATCTTAAAATTTTTTTGGAGAGAAAAGCAAAAGGGAAAAAATTTTTTGAGAAAAGAAAAAAAAAAACACCACTTCCACCCCACCCAAACACCAAAAAACCCAAAAAAAACCCACCCCAAAAAAAAAAAAAACAAAAAAAAAAAAAAAAAAATATAAAAAAAAAAACAAAAAAAGGCCAAGAAAAAAAAAAAAAAAAAAAAAACCCAAATATATAAAAGAAAACCCCCCTAGGGACGTTGTTTTTAAAAAAATATAAAAAAAAAAAAAAAAAAAAAAAAAAAAAAAAAAAAAAAAAAAAAAAAAAAACCAAACCAAAAAAAAAAAAAAAAAAAACCAAAAAAAAAAAAAAAAAAAAAAAAAAAAAAAAAAAAACCCCAAAGAGCCGCGGGGAACGAGGGAAGAGGAGACCAGGGGAAAGGAAAACCGGAAGGAAAGGAAGAAAAAAGGAAGAAAAGGAAAAGCCACACCACCCCGGAAAACCGGGAAAAGAGATTATAAAGGGAAGTTTTTTGGGGAGGTGGGAGAGGAGGGAGGAGAAGCGCACCAAGAGCCCCCCCCCCCCCCCCCAACACCCAAATTTTATTTTTTTTTTTTTAAAAAAAAAAAAAAAAAAAAAAAAAAAAAAAAAAAAAAAAAACGGGCCACCATCCCTTTTTTTTTTAGGGGGTTTTTTGGATTGGTTTGGGAAGGACTGGGGAGAGGTTTTTTTTTTTTTTTAAATTTTTTTTAAACGCGAAGGAAAGGGGAGAGGAAAAAAAACCAAAAAAAAGAAGAAAAGAACCAAAACAGAAGGAGGAGCAAAAAAGGGGGAAGGAAAAACAAAAAGGGAGAAGGGAGAAGAGAGAAAAAGAAAAGAAGTGATTTTTTTTTTCTAAACAAAAAGGGGAGGAAGCGGAACGGGGAAGCCCCAAAAACAACCCAGCCGCAGGCGCCGCGGGGGGGGGGGGGCCTGCCCCCCCAGCCCCGGGACGAGACGAAGGCACAAAAAAAAAAAACCCCAACGCGGGGAGCAAGGGCGAGGTGGGGGTGTTTGACAAAAAGCCCGGGGGGAGGGGCCCCGGGGAAGTTTTCAGCGGGGGGAAAGGAGAGGGGGGGGGCCCGGAGGGGGAGGGAAGAGGGGGAAGAGGAGGAAGGCCGCGAGGTTTGTGGGGCAAACGGGGGGGGAGGGGGGGGGGGGGGGGGGGTGTGGGAATTATAAGCACGGGTCCTTTGGTTTTTACCACTTGTGGAGGGAGGGGGGGTGTTTTTTTGGAGGGAACCAAAGAACTCTTTCTTAAGGGAAGCTGGGCCCCAGGGCCGGGGACGGCGAAGGTTTGGGAGGAATTTTGGGATCTTTTTTTTTTTTTGGGGAGAAACGAAAGACCCGGGAGAGCCGGGAGGAGGAGAGGAAGCCTTGGAGGAAAAGACCCCACCACCCCCCCACTTTTTTCTTTAGCCACCCCAGATGGGGGGGAGGAGGGGGGACGAGGAGGGGAGGAGGAAAAAGGGGGAGAAGGAAGGGAGAGGCCGGCGCGGGAGGTGGATTTTTTTTTTTTTAAATTTTTTTTTTAATTAAAATATAATTTAAATATTTAATATATTCTTTTTTGGGGATAAAGGAGCCTCTGGGGGGGGGAGAAGGGAAGTTAATTTTAAAAAAAAAAAAAAAAAAAAAAAAAAAAGAATTTTTTTTTGTTTTTGGAAGGAGAAAAGAGTGTTTAAAAAAAAAAAAGGAAGGAGGTATTTTTTGGGGGGAAAAGGGAGGGGAGAGAGGGAGAGGGAAGAAAGAACAGGACCGACCCCCCCCCGGGGCGGGAGAGGGAGAAGAGGGAGGGAGAGGGGAGAGGGAGAGGGGGGGGAGAGGAGAAGGAGAGGGGGCCCGGAGGAGGGGAGGGGGGGAGAGAGGAGGAGGGGGCGCGGGGCGCGGGCCCCCCCGGGGAGGGAACCAGGGGAGAGGGGAGAAGAGAGGAAAAAAGGGGAGAGGGGAGGAGGGGGCGGCGGGGGAGGGGAGGGGGGGCCGGGGGGGGGGCCCGAAAGGGGGAGGAAGGGAAGGGGGAGGGGCCCCGGGGGGGCCGGGGGGGGGGGCGGGGCGAGGGCGGGAGGAGAGAGAGAGGGAGGGGCGACCGGCAGGCCCGGGGAGAAAGTGAAAGAAAACCAAGAAAAAAGGGGAAGGGAAGCCGCCCCCCCGGCCCGGGGGGGGGAGGCGGGGGGGGGGGGGGGGGGCGCGGGGGGGGGGGGCGGGGGGGGGGGGGGGGGGGGGGGGGGGAGGAGGGGGAGTGGGAGGGGGAGGGGGAGGGGGGGGGAGAAGGGGTTTGTGGGGAGAGAGTAGGGCCTTGTTTTTTTAAAAAAAAGGAGAGGAGCCCGGAGAAGACCCCCGGCCCTGTAGGCCCCCAAAGTAGGAAAAAAAAAATATTTTTTTTACATTTTTTGGATGTGTGTAAGAGGGGCCGGGAATTTTTTGGTGGGGAAGGTGTGGAGGGGAGTAGGAGGAGACAGAAAGGAAAACGTTAAGGCGACCCCGGGCCGGGGCCCGGGGGGCCCCCCCGGCCCGGAGCCCGTGGGGGGGGGGGGGGAAGGAAGGGTGGGAGAGGGGGGGGGGGGGAAGAAAGAGAGGGGGGAGGAGGAAAAAAAAAAAAAAGGGGAGAAGCAGGCATGGTTGTTAGGGGAGGGAGTTGGGGAGGGGGGGGGGGGGGGGGGGTGGGGGGGGAGCGGAGCGGCGGAAGGGGGGGGGGGAAGGGGGAGGGGGCCGCCCCCTTCTTTTTGGGTTGTGGTGTGTGGTGTGTGGGGGGGGTTGGGGGGCCGGGAGGTTTTGGGGGGAGAGTGAGTTGTGTGTGGATTTTTTTTAAAAAAAAAAAACCAGGTAAGTTGTTTTTTTTTTTTATAAAAATATATTTTATATATATTTAAAAAGTGTGGGGAGGGATGGGGAGGGGGGCGGGGCGGGGGGGGGGGGGGGGGGGGGGGAGGGGGAGGGGGAGGGGGGGCGGGGGGGGGGGGGGCGGGCCGGGGGGGGGGGGAGGAGGGGGGGGGGGGAGCCCCCCCCCGGGGGGGGGGGGAGCGGGGGCGGGGCCCCCGGGGGCGGGGGGGGGGGGGGGGGGGGGAAGAAAGGGGAAGGAGGGGGAGGGGGGGGGAGGGGGGAAGGGGTGGGGAGATTGGGTTGTGTGTTGGGGGGGAGGGGGGGAGGGAGGGGGGGCCCGAGAAGACAAAACGCCCCATAAAAAAAAAAAAAAAAAAAAAAAAAAAAAATATTTTTTTAAACTTTTGGGCATGCTGTGAGCGGGGCGGGGGGGGGGGGGGGAGAGGGGGGGGCGGAGGGGGGGGGGGGAGGAGGAAAATGGAGGAAAAAAAATAATTTAAAAAAAAAATAATATAGGAAAGAAAAGGGGAAAACAGGGGAGAGGGGGGGGGGAGGAGGAGCCGACAGAGGCGGCGGAAGCCCGCCCCCCGCGGCGGGGGGGGGGGGGGGGGGGGGGGGAGGGGGCGGGGGGGGGGGGGAGGGGAGGGGGTTGGTGGGGGGGGGGGAAGGGGGAGGAGGAAGGAGGGAAGAGGAGGAAAAAAAGTAGGAAAAAAGAAAAAGAAAGAGAGGGGGAGAAAATAATTATTTTAAAAAAAAAAAAAAGGAAATAAATTTTGGGTGTAGAGGGGAGGAGAGGGAGAGGGGGAAGAGGAGAGAAAGGAGTATTTAGGGGGGGGAGGGGGGGGGGGGGGGGGGGGGGGGGGGGAAGAGGGGGGGGGCCCGAGGGGGGGAGAGAGGAAGGAGCCCACACAAAAATAAAAAAAAAAGGGGAAGAGAGGGGAGAAAGAGACCCACCCCACAAACGAAGTCATGGGGGAGGGAGTTGGGGGCGAAAGGGGGGGTGGGGGGACCCCCGGGAGGAGGGAAACGGGGGTGGGGGGGGGGGGGGGGGGGGGGGAGGGGGGGCCGGAGGAGGAGGCGGGGGGGCGGGGGGGGGGGGGGGGGGAAGGGAGGGGGGGGGAGGGGAGAAAAGTTATTTTGGGGGGGGATTGGGAGGGGGGGAGAGTGTTTGGGGGGGGGGGGTGGGGGGGGGGGGGGGGGGGGGGGGGGGGGGAAGAGAGGGGGGGGGGGGGGGAGAGATTTTTTTTTTTTGGGGGGGAGGGGGGAGGGGGGGCCCGGCGGGGGGGGGGGGGGGGGGGGGGCGCGGGGGGGGGGGAGGGGGGGGCCCGGGGGGGGGGGGGGGGGGGGGGAGGGGGGGGGGGGGGGGGGGGGGGGGGGGGGGGCGGGGTGGGGGGGGGGGGGGGGAAGCCCGGGGGGGGGGCCGGGGGAGGGGGGGGGGGGGGGGGGAGGAGAGGGGAGGGGGGGGGGGGGGGGGGGGGGGGGGGGGGGGGGGGAGAGGGGAGTGGAGGGGGAGAAGGGGGGGGGGGGGGGGGGGGGGGGGGGGGGGGGGGGGGGGGGGGGGGGGGGGGGGGGGGGGGGGGGGGGTGGTGTGGAGACGGAGACGGGGGGGGGGGGGGGGTGGGGGGGGGGGGGGGGGGGGGGGGGGTGTGGGTGTGGGGGGGGGAGGAGGGGGGGGGGGGGGGAAAGGGGAGGGGAAGGAGGGGGGGGGGGGGGGGGGGGGGGGGGGGGGGGGGGGGGGGGGGGGGGGGGGGGGGGGGGGGGGGGGTGGGGGGGGAGAGAGTGGGGGGGGGGGGGGGGTGGGGGGGGGCAGGAGGAGGCGGGAGGAGGAAGGCCGGGGAGGAGGGGGGGGGCGGGGGGGGGGGGGGGGGAGGGGGAGCGGGGCCGTTGGGGGGGGGGGGGGTTTGGGGGGGGGGGGGGGGGGGGGGAAGTGAGGGGGGGGAGGATAAGGCCGACCCAGAAAAGGGGAGAGGGGGAGGGGGGGGGGGGAAGAGAGAAATTTAAGTTAAGGGCCCCGGGGGGGGGGGGGGGGGGGGGGGGGGGGGGGGGGGGGGGGGAGGTGGGGTGGGGGGTTTGGGTGGGGGGGGGGGGGGGGGGGGGGGGGGCCGGGGGGTTGGTTTTGGTGTGGAGGGAGAGGCAGGAGGGAGGGAAAAGGGGGCGACCGGGGGGGGGGGGGGGGGGGGGGGGGGGGGGGGGGGGGGGGGGGGGGGGGGGGGGGGGGGGGGGGGGGGGGCCGGAGAGAGGAAGAGAAGAGGGAGGAGAAAGGAGGCGAAAAAAAAAAAAAAAAAGGAAGGGGGAAAGAAGAGGGGGGAAAGAAAGGGGAAAAAAAAAAAGAGGGAGGAGGGAGGGAAAAAAAGGAGGAGGGCGGACCCCCCCCGGGGGGGGGGCGGGGGGGGGGGGGGGGGAGGGGGGGGGGGACGGGCCCAAACAAAAAAAAAAAAAAAAAAAAAAAAGAGAAAAAAAAAAAAAAGAGGAAAAAAAAAAAAAGGGGGGAAAGGGGGGAGGAGAAAAAAAAAAAAAAGAGGGGAGGGGGGGGGGGGTTTGGGGGTTGGGGAGAGGAGGAAGTTTTTGGGGGAAATTTTTTTTAAAAAATATATAAAAAAAAGGGGGGAGAAAAAAAATTTTTTTTTGGTAAAGTTTGGAGGGGGAAAGGGGAAAGGAAAAAAAAAAAAAAAAATATTTTGTGGGGGAGGGGGGTGTTTTTTTTTTTTTAAAAAAAAAGAAAAGGAAAAAAATTAATTTAAAAAAAAAAAGGGGAGATTAGAGAAAAAAAAAAAAAAAAAAAAAAAAAAAAAAAAAAAAAAAAAGGGGGAAAAGGGGGGGGAAAAAATTTTTTTTTTTTTTATTTAAAAAGGAATATTAGAAAAAAGGGGAGAAGAGGAAATAAAAAAAAGGGAAAAAAAAAAAAAAAAAGAAAAAAAAAAAAAAAAGGGAAGGGAAAAAAAATTTTTTTAAAAAAAAAAAAAAAGAATTTTTTTTAAAAATTTTTAGGGGGGGGGGGGGGAGGGGGGTTTGGGGGGGGGGGAAAAATTTTTTTTTTTTTTTTGTTTTTTTTTTTTAAAAAAAAAGGGGGGGGTTTTTTTTTGGAAAAAAAAGCCCGGGAAACTGGGGGGGGGGGGGGAAATTTGGGGGGGTTTAAAAAACAGAGTAGTAAAGAAAGAAATACAGTTTTGCTTTCACATCCATCGATACCATTTGCCCGGCAAACTCTACGAACCACTAAATAATTTACACATACACATTGCTCAAAGACAATTCCATCGATTGATTGGAAATTTTAACAGAAGCTTATCAACTATATTCTCCATAAAAGTACGTAGCCGTTTTTTGACAGAATGTAATTTTTTTTGTAAACAATTTACTGCTGAATTTTTAGGGCGAAAATCGATTTTTCCGTTAGTACACAGTTTCTACAAAAATCATTTAAAAAAATCCCTATGTACTTCTCTGGTCAATAATATGTAAATTAATAACATTTTTGTTTTTTTGTTTCCAGGTCTAAAACTTTTCGAAATTTGTCCGCCCGTGGAGGGCTTTTTGATAAGGTTGACGGTAGGGGCTTGTTAGAAGATCTGAAACCCAGGCCCGACTGGATGTTGCTACGGCACTGGTGAGGCAGGGCAACTGTTTAACAACTATTAAAGGGGCATCGATCTGTGAACGTATACAGCACCACGAAGTATTCATATTTTGTTAAAGAAGCATCAGTCGATGGCTGATGCTCCTTTAACAAATAGTTATCGAAACTTTTCTCTAACCGACTAATGCCTTTTTAACGAATAACGATTCAAATGAACTTACGAGCATGAATCTCACTCTGATCTTCACTTGGCTTCATCGGTTTGGCTTCTCTATGGCTTAGTTTAGTTGGTCTGTGGAAATAAGAACATGTGTTGTACCTCATCTGTTAACATCTGAGCAGGAATGCAGTAGTATATGACAAACTGAAAGAACAGCACCAATATACACGGTGGAGACTTTAACTGGAATATATTCGCTAGCGGGGTGGTGAATGATTTTCAAAAAATTCCCGAGACACGTCAACTTTTAAATGTATTTACCTACATTTTGCAAGTAACGTGAAAAATGTAGTCTTTCAGGGGTGGCTGAAACCACCCTCGACATGATTTTTTCAAATGCAATCCTTGGCTTGTGACCCCTCATTGTAAAGCTGGTGTAAGGAGGAATCCAACGCACTGATCAAATTTTAATTTTAGTATGTTTGTAGGGTTGCATACAATTAAAACGTAATTTTATAGTTTAATTTATTTTTTAACGCAACAATTTCTTACTCAAATGTGTTTGTTTAGTTTCGAATAAACCTTATTTCCATATGTCCCCACAAAAATTCCAAGCAATTTTTGCCACAACTGATATTTGTTATTTTTTGCTAGTGTTTTTACCCGGCCGCAAAGAGTAATTTAGTTTGTATGCTGTATTCAGAGTTTGAAACGAAGGGTTATTTGAAATTGGTGAAAATGTCTTATTTAACTGAATCACTAAAAATCGAAATTTTGATGATGACTAGATATGGGATAGGGCGCGAACTCAATGCTGGCCCCTGACTTACCACCACTAATCAAGGTACCATTAGAAAATTGAGGCACATTCGAGAATGGGTCATGTCAGGGAAAGTACCGAGTAAGAGGCAGGTGCGACACGGAGAATTTTGCTTGCTCTAGAAGAAAATCCAATCACTCCAGCCCGTCAACTGGCCCGTGATAGTAATCTTAATCACAAAACAGTTTTAAAAATACTTAAATATGAGAAAAACGCCCACATAAAATGCAACCTGTTCAAGAGCTACTTGAAGATGATCCAGATCGACGAGTGGAATTTGCGATTTATTGATGACTTGTATTGATCAAAACCAGTTATCTTTAGAGTGGATAGTTTTCTCTGACGAGGCTACTTTTACATTAAACGGGCACGTAAATCGCCAAAATTGTCGTTACTGGCCGAAGAGAACCCCCATTGGATGAGGAACTTCATACTCAGCGCCCACAGAAAACTAATGTGTGGGCGGCAATAATACAAGATAGAATTGTAGGACCATTTTGCTTTTGATGACACTCTTAATGGAGCAAGATACTTGCGTTTTACTCCAGCACGAACTAATGCCAGTGCTATGTCATTTATTTCCAAACCCCTTAAACCCTAACTTGACCGACGAGAGGTTATGGTTTCAGCAAGATGGGGCCCCACCACACTATGCTGCCATTGTTCGTCAGTATCTGGACAGAATTTTCCCGCTAGGTGGATTGGGAGGCGAGGTAATATTGAGTGGCCAGCAAGATCTCCAGATCTTACACCACTGGATTTCTTTTTGTGGGGACATCTTAAAAGTAGGGTTTACATTCAGAAACCCAACAACATAGCAGATCTGCAGGAAAGGATAAGAGAGGAAATCGGAAAATAACACCGCAAATGTTGCATAATATAAGGGACGAAACCTACCACAGACTGGGATGCTGCCAACAAGTGAATGGTGCACTTTTTGAACAATTGTTACGTTGAAAATAAATTTAATTTTTAAATTGTTTTAATTGTATGCAACCCTACAAACATACTAAAAATTAAAATTTTTTCAGTGCGTTGGATTCCTCTTTCCACCAGATTTACAATGAGGGGTCACAAGCCATAGGGTTGCATTTGAAAAAATCATGTCGAGGGTGGTTTCAGCCACCCCTGAAGGGCTATATTTTTCATATTACTTGCAAAATGTAAGTAAATACATTTAAAAGTTAACGTGTCTCGGGAATTTTTTTGAAAAATCATTCACTACCCCGCTAGCGAATAATTCCAGTTAAAGTCTCCACCGTGTATATATTACTGACGAACAAAATGCATTAAACGAATTTCTGAAACATAATATGTAGATTACTAAAAAGTACCTATGATTTGGTTAACTTTAATGTATCAATACATAAATTATTCATTTAGTATAAAATAGTATTATTTTAATAATAGGACTTACTGTATTGATAGCAATGATAATTGATATAACTCCATACACATAGAAGAAATTGTAACTCCCATATATGCCAAGAGGGAAAAGATATAGTTTGATTTATGCGTTCCACAAATCTACATTGAAAAAAAAATGTTTCAATAGTACAAGATTCATATTAATTACTCATTTAGTTAAGTAGCTTTAATAAAAGGTGGGTCTAGATACTAAAATATACTAAATACTGTCTAGTGCAGGCCTCTCCAACATGAGCACTCGGTGCCGGCGCGCACCGGTGCTGCACTTTGCAGCACCGGTGCCCGCCCCCTGCCTTCTCCACTCTTCCGCAACGCAGCCGCCTTTCCGCGACAGAGACAACATCATATTATTGTTTTCTGTTTCTATCTCTCTCCCACCCACACATAATCGCGCACTTGTTTCTAATTCTAATGGGAAAAGAATCGGTCCGTCATTAACAGAGTGGACCTTCGTAGACATCGTAATTCCAGGGAAATCTAGCCAGACATTTAATTCCCAAAGGGAGGATTCATAAATTTTTACTAACGTCGACGGAAAAGCCCAATGTTTAGTTTGTTATACAATCGTAAACATCAAGTCCTCGACCGTGCGGCGACATTACGAGAACATACATTCTTCGTCGCATGATGCAATTGTTAGTGACGAAAGGACGGAACTGATTATGATTGAGCCAAATTAAAATCAGAACTACCAAGCATTCCAGAGGTACGCGTCATTATTTTAGTACTATTTATTAAAAATTGACCCATTTTTCCGGAAAATGTGAGACTTTTAACGTTTTCTGGTATTTTAGATTTCTTAATTTAATTTTAACTTTTATAGTCCAGTAGACAGGGAGCTAAAATCATCAAAACATGTTCTTGAAACACATTGGGCTAGTTTTGACGGTTTCATATGTATTTTTTTGTGTAGAACACAATGCGCGGGGTCCGTAGAGATGAAACCGTCCGCTAATTTTTTAAATTAACAATTTGTGAAAAAAAAAACGTCTTTTTTTCACATTTCCGCTTATATCTTCGTTCCTTGGCATATTTTATATATATGCATATAAGAAGTTGTGGCCTATTGAATTTCCAAAATTTTAAGCACTACCCGAAGTCTCCAAATGCTATTGATAAACTTGCAAATGACTGCTGAAGTTGAAAAAGTGCTTTTTTTTCACTATTCTTTTTACTTCGAAAGTAGGGCGATTATGATCATGAAATTGAAACTTGAAAGTACGCTTCAAGGCGCGTATTTAAAAAAAATGGGCGTCAAGATATTATAGTCAGAATTCCGAGAATTTCGAAGCGGCAACGCTAAAACAATATACATATACATCGCGTCAAAAAAGGTAGTCGCGTAGAAAACGTTATAAAAACTGGCCCAAATTAATATTTTTCAAAATCTCAAAACGTCTCGCAAACTTGAAGAGATTTATGATTTTTCTAGCCCAACCCGGTCAATATCGTACAATAAACAAAGAAATGGCGTCATTGTTAATTAAGGCTTGAAAAAAAAATTCGATCGTTAATTACTCGAAAAGTTATTAACGGAACGAGCTGAAATTTTCAAGGTAACTTCTAGTTACAAATAGCTACTCTTTGTAATTGTAAGCTAATTTCAGCGCTTTTGCTTTCATTGCTTAACTTTTCAAATAAATAAATAATTAAAATAAGCACTTTTTCAGCTTTATTAGCCAATTGTTAGTTAACAATTGCATTTTGAGACTTCCGGTTGGGCAAACTTCGGAATAATTCCGCGATACATATTTTTTTATGAAACTTTTTGCATTTGCTTCTACATACCTTAAATAAAAAATGTCACCTCTTGAAAATGTGTGCTAATTGTTTATCTATTTAATAACAACAATTAAACGCCAAATTAATTGTAAAATTGAATATCTTGAATATAAACCGATGAAAAATTATGAAAATGGGTTCCTAGAGGTTTTCAAATATGCTGATTACGAATCTGATATCAAATTTCAGAAATTCAAAATGACGGAATCAAAATGGCGGACGAAAATGTCATATATCGTAAAATGAACCGAATAAACACGTTTAAATTGATGAAATCGGTTAAAAAAAATTAAAACAATTACTTTTTTTACGGTTTCCAAGCATAAATAAAAAATAAATTTACTAATTATTTATCCAACTATTGCTCAAAAAATTGAAAATATAAAACACAACGTGATATTACGTAGCCACGTGCCGAGAGACTAACGTAGTTTGAGGAACTGAATCATAAGGCTTTCTCATTCTCATCACAAGGCTTTCTCATTGTATCAAGAAAATGTAACAGACGACTCTCTCCCTTCTCAAAATATATAGACATCCAAAAAAAAAATGTCATCAACTCTGGCTATGAACGAAAGAGATGGAAATAGCGGTCATGTCATGGAAATAGTAAAGATAACCATAGAAAACATAAAACAAATAGATCACCATAGTAAACATTACCCGTCGGTCAATATATTATCTCTGAATTATAAAAACAATTATTGATCTCTGGATAAAGCCATAGATATGTATTTTACTCACAATCAGCGTCTTTTTCTTGAAAATATGTATAGAGTAATTATACGGAATAATTTAAGTTATGATCTTAAAAACAATGAAGATCATAAACAACTAATGCAATGGTTAAGTCGAAACTTTTTATTATCAAAGGGTCTGAAGGCGCACCTGTGGGTTGGAGCTGGAATTCCAAATAAAAATGCTATGTGTTTTTTTTTTAAGAAAAGGTATGCTTATATACCGAACGCCGTGATTTGTTTACATTTGATCGGCTACAATGAATGAATAGAAATACACACTTCATACATATAATTATAGACTGACTGCAGGTAAAAAATTATAAAATCAACCATATATCAGAACAAGGTTTTTAGTCACGCCCTGATTTCTAAATAACAATGATTTACGCCAATCATATGCAGGTATAACCAATCTGATTTCAGAACCAGATTTTTTTGCCACGCTCTGATTTTTTTATTCATCATCCTATACCCCTCCGACCCCCGAAACACTCCTCCAGATCCACCTCTTAATCTAACACCCGGCCTCCCCATCACAATGGTCATCTTGATAGTAACACTAACATCCCCATCGGCATCCCTGCATCGCACAGTGGATCGACACGTTTGAATTTGTGGACATTGTGGACATTGTGGACATTGTGGACACGAGGAATTTGTGGACATTGGACCAAGGTGTCCAAAATGGGCAAAACTTTATGGGATCAAATTAAAAAATCATGTGTAGATAAGATCTCGGTGTTACGAAAATAAATGTTATGCACAGTTACTTGACATCACGATATGAATATTCATCATGATGAATATTAATTTCATTTTTCATTATTCTTATTATATTCTATTATCATATCCACTATCATATTATTATTTTAGTTTATAATTTTCTTCCATCCACTTCTAATCGTAAATTCATATTTTTTTATTTGTTACTTATAGGAAATTTGTTACTTAGAAATAACTGGATCAGATGAAACCAGTGAAGTATTTAGAATAACTTTATTCATAAATTTTGTGTTACATTTTCTGGCTCTGACTTTTTTATACTTCCTGAAATCTTTATTTCTAATAATAAAGAACGTATTTCTAATAATAGAGTAATAATAGAGAATTTAATATAAAATAAATTAAATCTAATTAAATTAAATCTAATTTTTAATACTCAGTTTTGTAGACAAATAAATTTTCAAAAAGAATCAAATTTTCTTCACCAAAAATGCCCCATGAACTACAAGTAAATTAACAAAAAAATGTCATATTTATTTAAATTTAATTTGGAGTTTTTAGAAAACAGTGTTTCAAAAAAATATATCAAATAACCATTTTGCATAATTGTGCATCGGTGAGCTTGAAGTGTAGTCATTCTGGCACTGCTTTATACAGTAGAAGTTACGGTACTGCGTACATAGGTGGATATTAACGCTACATTTTTTGTCAAAATTAGGTTACTACAGTGCACTAGCAGTAGCTTTGGCCTTAGCCCCAGTAGACAAAAGCTGAAATCGTGCTCTTCTCGTTTGTAGCTGTAGTCGTATCGCTTTGAGAAATACAGTCTGTTGTAGAGGACAAACTTTTTATTACGTACCAGAGCCGTAGTTCGGTTCGGTAACGTGAGAGTCACGAAAAATATCGCTCAAAAGAACTTACCCATAAAAAAAATATGGGCCCAAAACCTGAGAAACCTTGATTCACAATACAGTAGAAGATTACAATTACCTAATTAATTTTTAATTTTCCTTACAGTTCTTACAGTTGCACAAATCAAATTTGGGTTCCCTAGTATATACAAACATTATATAGTAAATATACGAGTCTCAGTTTCCAAAAACACGTATTTTGGGAATTTTACCTCTTTTTCAATCAACAATTTAGCTTCGATAAAACTTTTAGAAAAGACCAATCAGTACAGCTTGTAAAGGATACTTTGCAGTTTTCAAAACCCAGCTTTAATTTTCTGTACAATCAGTATTTCCCGAATAATTGATTAACAGAGTCAAATATGACTTTTTTGCTTTGAACGGCGATAACTTAGCGAAAAATCATCGTACAGGGCTCGAGCTTTAAAAGAGCTTTATGATGAAATTATCGAAAGGAAATGTGTCCGTGGACCTATAAGAAAATCACCTAAAAATTTTGGATTTTTTTATATCCCTTAATTTCTGCTGTATGTTGTCAAATTGTATATTTCAACTGTATGTTGCCAACTTCATAATACCTTTCTAGCCTACCGTAATTGATAATTTATTTGAGGGCACGATATTTCTACATACCTGAATAAATAATGATGATATTCGATCCAAAATTTTATACTCGTCCTAAATGCGTTCTCGTCTTTCAAGTTTTCGGCGCTGAGTATTTCTTCAATTTTGAAATTCAGCATTTTAAACTGAACACGAGCTAACATTACGAGAGTGAAAAAAAATGCATCGAAGATCAAGATAGGTAAATATAGCCCTTGAAAAAATGCAAAACTTTGAATAATAATAATAATAATAATAATAATAATCTTTATTGTCCAAAAAAAAATACCAATACAAAAGTACATACGGCACTGGACTAGTCAGGTACTTTTACAAAAAAATTAAACTAGTACATTTAACAAAACCCATTAAAAACGACGAAACACGAAAGAAACCTTAAATAGAATCATCTAATTAAAACATAAATATTCATCAACATCATAAAAACTATTTTCAAATAAAAAAAATAATAGACTTTTCTTGAATTTTTTAAAATTGCCTAAATTTCTTATATATGCTGGAAGTTTATTCCAGAATTTTATACCTATATAGACTGGATTAGATTCATAAATAGACAAGTTGTGTCTTGGAATAACAAAGGCCAAAGGCCAAACGAGGAGTAATTACTTTTAACAAAAATTAATACTTCATATATAAAGATGCATGGTACGGTTAATATTTTAAATTCTTTAAATAAAAGTCTACATGAATGATATTTATGTACACCTGCCATATTACGTAAAGCTCTTTTTTTGCAGTCTAAATATTTTTAACATTTGAGACGATGATCCCCAAAACAAAATACTATAATTAACTCTGGAATAGAAATGTGCGTAGTAGTAAGACAATATTATTTTAGAACTTGTTAATTTTTTTAATCTATAAAGCACATAACACACTGATGACAATTTAGTACATAATTCTTTTATATGATTATCCCAATTTAAGAATTGATTTATACTAACACCCAAAAACTTAACATTGTCAACTTGTTTTATTGAAGATTCATTAATTCTCAATAGATGACTTTCAACAACTGGAGAAGTTTTTGTTTTAAACAGCATAAATTCTGTCTTAGAAATATTTAAGAAAAGTTTATTTTTGTTAAACCATTCAACAAATATGTTTAAAATATTTTGACTCTGTTTCATGACCTCATATTGGTATTGAGCTGAGCAAATAAAAGACGTATCATCAGCAAATAAAGTTAAATTTTTTCCTGTTGACAACATTTGATAACTCATTTGTAAAAAGGATAAAGAGCAATGGTCCAAGTACTGAGCCCTGAGGTACGCCGCATTCAATATTTTGCTTTTTCTGAGTGAGAACCATGTACGTCAACAAACTGACTCCTTTCCTGATAGATACGATTTTATCCAGTCATAAATAATACCTCTTAAACCATACATATACAATTTATCTAATAATAATTCATGGTCAACTAGATCGAAAGCTTTACTTAGATCCAAAAAAATACCAACACATTTATTTTTGTTATTTAAATTTTCGAAAAGACACATTAAGAAATTTGTAATAGCAGACTTCGTTGACTTGTTTTTTTGAAACCCGAATTGACAACTCGAAAGAATATTATGCTGAGAGAGAAACTTTACAAGTCTATTAAATATGATTTTTTCCAATACTTTTGAGATGGTAGATAGCAGTGAAATTGGCCTATAGTTATCCATTTTGTTTTTATCTCCTTTTTTTGTATAGGGGTATAATTTTTTGCAACTTTTAACAAGTCAGGGAAGATGCCTTTAATTAATGATAAATTAATTAAGTAAGTTAATGGTCTAACAAAAAAATAAACATATTCTTTGAGAAGGTTAGATGAAATGTTATCAAATCCCGAAGAATTTGATGTTTTCAATGAGCTAATAACATTAAATACTTCGATCTCAGTGACTTCATCCAGATAAAAAGTTGGATATTGAGTATTTACCAAAGGGACATATTTCGACTCATTTTTTTAATTGATAATTTAAATGTTTAGGGATATTTATGAAAAAATCATTAAACATATTAGCTATTACTGAAGGATTACTTTCAGCTTTATTATCTATAACTATTTCATTTATGTAATTAGAATGTTCTTTTTTTGCTAGGCACAGTGTCATTAATAATTCTCCAAGCAGCCTGGGACTTATTACTAGAACTTATATAAAATTTGTCGTTATACAACAGTTTTGCCTTCTCAAGTACTTGTCTATAAATTGTTTTATACTTTTTATATTTACATTTATCACTTTCTAAATTAGTTTGCAACATTTTTTTGTGTAAAATTTTTAGTTGTTACGAAGATGTTTTTATACCTTGAGTTAGCCAAGGCTTCGATTTTTTTTGAATATGTATTTTAATTTTTTTAAACGGAAAACTCACATTTAAGTAGTATGACATAATACCCGAGAAAGTTTCAAATGCTTCGTTTACATCATTACATAAATAAATAGTACTCCAGTCTTCCTACTTATTAAAGACAAAAAAGTTTGATGATTGATGTTGTTAAATAACCTTTTTGTTACGTATTTAAGGGAATTTGGCTGTATATTTGTAATTGTTAATATTTGTGCAGAGTGATCTGAAATACTATTGTGAATAACTTGACAAGACACATTACAAATATTTTCGAAATTAACACACATGTAATCTATAGTCGTAGCAGAGTTTCCCGTTACTCTTGTGGATTCATTTACTAAATTATTTAAATTGTAAGACGACATAACATTTAGGAGATCGTTTTTTTGAGCCGAGTCTATGGAAAAATCAATATTTAAATCACCACATAAAATTAATTTTGCACGCCTTGAGCAAATCTGGCTTAGCATATGATCAAATTTTTGTAAAAACATGTCAATACGTTCATTTGGTGATTTATATATAGTTACAATATTTATAATATCATGGCGAATTTTTAACTCAACACCGACAATTTCTATTAATTTTTCAGTACAAAAAGGTTTCATATTAATCTCTTTTATGTGTGGCCCACAGTTTTTTACTGACAAATATGGCAACTCCTCCATTTTTATACTGTTGTCTACAAAAAACCGTTGCCATAATATACCCATTAATTTTTATACAGGAAATATCTGTAGAATATAGCCAATGTTCGGTTACACAAAAAATATCTACGTTATATTCATGTAAACATAATTCCAGTTGTTCAATTTTATTTTTGATACATTGAACGTTTAACTGCAAAATTCTAAGCTCAATCCCGGTACTATTACTATTTTCAGACTTTAATTGCTATTTTTCAGAAGTATGATAGCAAATTTTTTTGTTTTTCATTTTCAATTTTTTTCTGAAGTATTGGACAACATAATATATCGAAACAAGAATGGTTTACGTCAAGTTTAGATTGAGATTTTTGATTGACATCTAAACAGTTTACACATTTTGGAGAGTCACTGTTGCATTCTTCTTTTTTATGATTTTTGCTTGCACACTTTAAACATCGATCACTTTTTTCACTGCATTTATTCGCACCATGGTTGAAGCCACCGCAACGATAACACCTGTAGATGCTGACATATTCGAAAACACGACATCTTGACCAATTCATATATATTTTTCCTTCATTAATTAATTTAAAGTAAGTATTTGGGTCGCATTCAATTATGGCCAAAAAATTGTTCTTCATTCTTTTTCATAGTAACAACTTTTAACATCACATTTTCATTATTTAAATAGTCATTTTGGTTTTTCATGTTTTTTATTAAGTCTTCTTCACCAAGTTCTACATCAATATCCAAAATTTTTACACATGGGTTCTTGGATTTAGGAGTATTTATATTATAGTTTTCACTCAGTTTTTCATTAGCAGCACTCTTAATTTTTTCGGCCTCTTCCTTGGTGTCACATTTTATTATAATACCGCCTTCTTGAATATTTCTAATTTCTGATATTCCAACTTTCAGCTCAACAGGATTAATGCTCTCTTTAATTGACTCTTTAGTTTTGGTACTCCCTTGTTTTATTTTAGGTTTAATTACAACAGCTTCTTTTGTAGCATTAGCATAACTTTTAGCCTGACTTTCATCATAATTTCTATTTTTAACTCCTTCTACTAATGTATTTACTTCGTTTTTTATTTCTTTCTTAAAATTTTCTAATTCCGATTGTATGTGTGCAACAATGTCAACAAAAACTAAACAGTTTTTGCAAAACCATTTTAAGCTAGGATACTCTTCAATTATCTTACAGTGAGCAGCTTTCATATCGACACATTTTCCATGAAACGTTTTTTTACACATTCCAGCACAATACACTGATGATTCATTGGATTTTATTTTGTTAAACAGACGGCACAGTCAGCCATGGCGACGATTTAGTCATTACAGATGTAACACGTTGATCACAGCTTTATCCACCAGGTCAGAATTTTATTTTATTTTATTTCAGCAAAAACCTCCAGTCTTTATCACTACTGATAAGTGAATTTATTTTTTATATATCCCTTCGTGGCCAATACTTGTTCCAATTAGATAACCACAACAACACAATCTCACATCAAGTTGAGTGTACTACACTCTAGAATAGTCTTTTTGTGCGTATTCTGACAAATTTTTACAATATAACACTCACTATTACTACTAAAAATCGGCGTTTACAAACTCTACGATTCGAACGTGCAACGTTCTGTCGACTGTCGACTCTAACTGAATAAACAGTACAAGAGAACAAGAGTACAAGAGAAGTATAAACAGTACAAGAGAAAATGGGATGTACTCTGGGACGTAACAGTCGTATATCAAACCATTCTCCGCAACATTGGGCTTGATTAAGAAAAAGATTGAGGCAGGTATTGTTAAAATGACAAGTGCAAAAAATGAGACCCTTAAACGCTTCAACACTACGTGGCAATTCTCTCTGACTTCACCATTTTCAAATGTTCCTACGTTCCATAAATGAGTAGTCATCTCCAGTAAATCTAGATAATCGGCTTTTCTCAGATAAACTGCACTTAACTTCAAGCTTCCCTGAAATTAAAAATTTATTAGAAATATTTGAGTGACACTTAATAGCGTATTTTCGTAATACCATTCACTTAATAGATTTTTCGTGAAAAATCCTGTTTAAATTAAAGCATTAAATTCCATTTTCGTTAAACTCCTTTTTGCAGTTTTGTTGTACCGGATTTTGATTCAATGTTGATTCGCTTACGTTTATCATTTTTATTAGACTTCTTAAGGTGCGTATTCATTTGCAACAGAATGCCCCGAACGAATCAAATGTGCCGCTCATGCTGAACAGATTGCAACAAACATTTTGCGCGGACAATTCGGGCTGTTTGGAGTGTTTGCGGTATTCGCTGCGGTCCCACCAGTAATCAGTGTTATTTGTGTGTTCGTCGACATGGATGCTGATGATAACCGCTGATGGTAACCGCTGGTGCTTTTTTAATTATAGATGTGTTAACGAGCATTAAAAAGAAGAGGAAAGAACGAAAAATGTGGGCAAGACGCCTTTTTGCGACGTAAAAATATGGCCTTACTCAGTG
The DNA here is from genome assembly GCA_029963805.1 of Aromia moschata. NCBI lineage: Eukaryota > Metazoa > Arthropoda > Insecta > Coleoptera > Cerambycidae > Aromia > Aromia moschata. The sequence goes on along the minus strand of JAPWTK010001037.1, from coordinate 14,351 downwards.
ACCTGGATTATATACATATGAAAAATTTGACGAGGATGGCTGCAGAAGACTTTGAGAATCTAATATGTCTAGTAGGTCCTAGAATAGCCGAGAAAGACACTTCATTTCGAATGGCAATTCCTGTTCAAGATCGTTTGGCTATTGCACTGCGCTTTTTAATTTTCCTGTTCCCATAGATTTTTCCCCTTGGCTTTTTCCTTCTAAAACTTTAAAGAAGACTTTCCATTTTTTTAACATCATTTGAGGCGCATCCCATATTTTTAGCAATTACCGCCCATGCATCATGCTTTATAATTTCATTAAAGTACAATCCGTTTGTAGGATCCCATAATACAGGTTGCCTTTCAAACTCGTCAATCAGTTCTAGGCATTTTTCCCTGCTCCAGTCCATTTTCTTCAACAAATTACTTTTCCGCCAAAAACGGAACGCCACAAACACAGCAAACGCACCAAACGTCCGTATCCATTGAGCACCAGCGAAAGAATAATTCCCTTTGCGCAAATCGCGTTTACCGACAAACCTCGGAAAATGTTCGGCGCATTTTTGAGCCATCCTGCAGCAAGTGCGTCGCGTTTAACATTTTTTTATCAACAATGTCAGTTTCATTTAAAGATCGTTGTTGCAACCCTTTTAAAGAAAGCAGTCACACCAAAAGTGTTAAAACAAAAATTTACGGTGCCCATCGTCTTCCATATGCAAAAATTGATATGTTTGAATGCAAACGACAAACTGTACACAATCGTGTAGACAAAAAATCGGAAGAATGTCCGATTCTGATTGTTGTGAGTATATTATTACTAAATTGCAAAATAATGAATTCAAAGTATTATTGTGATGTGCATTATTATCCAAGGGCGTAGCCAGTACTTATCTTTGGGGGGGGGGCGCTCAATGCAGTTCAAACAAATAAGCTAAAAAAAAAAGTCACTACAGCCAAGGGCAACCGCATTCCCCCGAGTATTTCGGTTTTTACTTGACCCTTTGGGGGGGGCGATCGCTGCAGATGAAACAAATAAGCTAAAAAAAAAAAAAAAGGTCACCACAGGCAACGGCAATCGCATTCCCCCGAGTATTTTGGTTTTTACTTGACCCTTTGGGGGGGGGGGGCGATCGCCCCCCATCGCCCCCCCCCCTGGCTACGCCCTTGTTATTATCGCTTGCATATTTTTAGTGTGTTTCGAATCTCAACGTACCGATTTGAATTTGCTATCGGATTCAGACTCTTCCGACGATGACACCTGTTCTCTTTTTGACGACGAATCAGATGTAAGTTCAGAAAAATCTTGTTATGAATTGTAAATGTGCTTATTGTATTCATTTGTTAAAGGATCAGTCTGAAATGTGCCCTAAATTAATATCTGAATTAAATTTGCAAGCGATAATAATGCACATAACAATAATAATTTGAATTCATTATTTTGCAATTTAGTAATAATATACTCACAACAATCAGAATCGGACGTTCTTCCGATTTTTTGTCTACACGATGTGCACAGTTTATCGTTTGCATTCAAAAATATCAATTTTTGCATATGGAAGACGATGGGCACCGTAAATTTTTGTTTTAACACTTTTGGTGTGACTGCTTTCTTTAAAAGGGTTGCAACAACGATCTTTAAATGAAACTAACAGTGTTGAAAAAAAAAATGTTAAACGCGACGCACTTGCTGCAGGATGGCTCAAAAATTCGGAATCACCACGTCTACAGGAACAACCACGAGTCGCGACGAGTTTATACGAGAATCATCGCGTCCAGCGCGCGCTCCAAGCGTGCTCGCCTCTCTTCAAAAATTTGTATCTAAAAAAAGTTACAGACTACCCACTCTACAAATTTTACAGTAAATTGTTGATAGTTTAAGCAATATTTATAGCAAAAAAAAAAGAGAGAAAAAATGTCCAACTTTGAGAAAAGTGTATTTGTTTATGAAAAGTCGCTAATTATACAATAAAAATTTGTCAAATATTTTTTTTGACCACATGGCTGGAAAGAGGAAGAAAAATCCAAAATTTTATTGCCTTAGCTTTTTCCTCGAATTACTTTCCGAGTAATCAGCGAACAAAAATGTAGTGTTTTTTTTGTACTTTCAGATTTCGATAGCTCATAAAGTCGATATTTTTGCGATTTCCCCAAAACGAAAAAAATACGTGTCGAATATTTTGGTGTAAAGAACAATAAAAAAAAAAATCGGTCAAATTAAAATTTTCATTGCAAATCTCGCGTGAAATGACCCATATGTTTTACAGAAAAGATAAAATATTGAAAAACGGTCGGTACAAAAATTGGTACGTAAATGTCACCTAAATCACCGTCATCTGTGCACAGCGACTTTCTAAAAACAATTTTGTTGTCACTCTTAATGGATGCCAATAAATACACTGGTGGCCATTGAACTTGCAACCCAATATAAACAATAATAACCTTCTCTATTTTGATTTATTATGATAAAATAATAAAAAAATGATTACAATTTGAGGAATTTCCGGCTAATCGTTTCCGAGAAATTCAGGTACATGCGAAAGGTTTACATCACCTAAAGAACCATAAAATGGTCTACTTATCAAAGTTTTGTGTTAGTTTTGTTGTGGACAAGTGCCACGCAATGCTTCGTCGAAGAGAACGATATCGATACGAGCAAGTTGGTGAATTTAATAGAGGTCGAATTTTAGGCCTACGTGAGGGGGGTACCTATGTCATATCAAGATATAGGGGTCGGTATTGGGCGAAATGTAGGCACAATAATGGGGGTATGGTGGCAGTGGAATGAATAGACACTGGTGCGTGAAGGTGAACTACAGACCGCAAAGAGCGCCGTCTTCATCAATTAACAGTAAGGGACCGAACACAAACAGCAACCCAATTAGCTCAACAGTGGGCAATGGTTACACAATATCATTTATCGTTACGGTCAGTTAGATGCAGCTTGTTCGATTTTGGGCTTCCGTCACGACAATTATTGCGACTTCCGCTGACAGTACAACACCGTCGTCTAGTTCTCCAATAGTACCAAGAAAAGCATTTATGGAGGAATGAATGGCACAATCTCATCTTCTAAAAAAATAAAAATAAAAAGCATCCAACTGTCTACTGCTTGTTACATTTCTTTCGACTTTCACGTTTTGTTGGAAAAAATAGAATGGTCTCTGAAAAAACAAGACACTAAATTCAAGAAAACTATAGGACCGAAAGAAAAACTAGCAGTATATTTGAGGTAAGTACAAACTTTTATTTGGACATTTTTATATATATTTGATATTGTTTATGGTACATAACTATTTAACTGAGAAGAAAAGGCCGTTTCCACGCCGCTTTCTTTTTTTCATTATCGTTATATCGTTTGTCTTCCTGATTATACAAGAATTCAAATTGTTTAACCTTTAGACTGCCGGCTGGCTCATATATGGGACAGTAATAAAATAATAGTTTTAGTGATGAATACAGATATCATAGTGAATTTTTCCCATTTAATAGGCTCTCTGATCTTTAAAGGATACAACTGAAATTCTTTCTAGTCGATCGAGGTACCCAAACTACCCCTAGCGAGGGGGTGAAATATTTAAAAACTCGTTTGAACTTGTATTCGTTATTGAACTTTTTACTGAATTTTTTTAGTAAATAGCCTGTAAAATCTGTAAAATGTATCCTAAAATTTTCCGCAATTGAATGAGATGCCTAAACTACCCCTAGCAAGGGGGTGAAATTTTCAAAAAATTCGTTATTAGGTGGGTATTGACTTTTTATACGATTTTTTTCGGAAGCACGCTGTAAAATCTGTAAAATGTACCCTAAAATTTTCTGCAATTGATTGAGATGCCGAGATGAAAATGAAAACATAAACTACATTTTTTTTATTCCATATAATGATTATCTAATAGTGTCCTATTTCTAATAAAAAATTAAAGAAAAAAAAATAAATTAAAAAAATAAAAACCTATAAAAATTAAAAAAAAATAGAGCTCATCACTCTACGTCCACATCGTTAGCTCTGGGTTTAGCAGAAGGAAAGTGTTTTTGATATATAAAATATAGATATTGCTAAAGAATTATTTGACGTCTGTAAAAAATTTTATACACATCGGAAAATAATTTTTCGAATATCATTTCAGTTTATGTAAGTTTGAGTCTTTGAGAACATTCACTAAAATATCATTAACCGCACAATAACGAATTTTCGTAAAATTTCACCACCTTGCTAGGGGTAGTTTGGCACCTCAATCGATTGGGGAAAATTTCAGGGCACATTTTACAGATATTACAGCGTGTTTACGGAAAAAATCGTGTAAAAAACAATACCCACCTAATAACGAATTTTTACCGCGCGAATTATTAAAGAACCAATTTCATCCCCTCGCTAGGGGCGGTTTGGATGCTTGTGGTTTTATTGGTGACTAAATATATTTTAGAATGTTTTTGGTAGCTTATTACACTATAATATCAAGCACATTCGGTTAGAAATAAATATATAGTAATTTACACAATCTGAAAATTTTTAACATTGGCCCGACCGTTGCCAGCCGGCCTGGCTCATATATGAGCCATCCGTGACCTCGGCAACTACTCTAGATGTATTAGATGTTTATATATATAAACTTTGCCACTCAAAAATACCCATTTATAAGGGAAAAATGCCGGCAGTCTAAAGATTAACACATTAAATTAATCTTTCGTGATCTATCACGATGATAAAAATTCACACTGAACGCGCGTAAGCCACCACATATTAACTGAAGATAATGTATATTATCAGGATTTTCGAAATTTCAAACCCTACTTTGAAGGCCTATAACTTCTCAGGGGTGCAACTTAGTATAAAGGTAAATCACCATATTTTAGGTTCCCCCTACATGCCCCTGCTCTGTGTCGGTTCTTATGCGAAACACCCTGTATATAAGGATCTTATATAGTAATGTAAAACCGTTATCATATCTGGATCCTTCGTAATACCAACCAGTTATACCAACATTGTTCAGAAAGTTTACATCGAAAAAGTTCCTGTTGCTGACATTAAAAAGAAGAAATAAAAATGAGTTGATAAGCCGTACATAATATGGCGCTGATAAAAGCAAAACTGTTTTTATTTCAAAAACACTGCCTTTGATAATCTGAATACCCCGATAATTCGAACTCCCCTCTTTTTTTGGGGTATGGATTAGCACGGCTCATCTGCACTGCTGAAAAATAACACTACTTTAATACGTATATACGAGTACGTATGTATGTATATAGTCACAAAGACGTAGGGAATAGTGAAAAAAGAAGTTAGATGAGAATCAAAATCACTAATCTACTGGTGTGTACTTTTCAAACAATGTCTTACAAATAGGGCGGCAATGATAAACGAATAATTATTTGATAATTATTATTGTAATTAATATAACAGTTCTATTAATAATTTCCGTAATTAATAATTCTGTATGAAGTAGAAACTCTAACCAATTTTGATAGATTTCACAAGTATATAAATATATCAATTATGATGATTATTAAGTCGTCAATAATTTCATCAAAATCATTAATTTATATTTTTACATACACTAAAAATGTTTCACCAAAAGAAACAAAATTAATTAACCCCGCATCAATACACATTGCACATTAATACGCAATAGTCTAAAACCACACATTTATTTTATTTTGAAAGAGCTTTTAGGAATATCCAAATATTTTGCATCCATTCTTCCTAGGAAATTACAAACTGCACATATTTTTTCATATAATTTACCGGGGTAAATTATATGATATGTGTCGAATATTCCACAGCATTTGGATAGGTAGGTACCTATTTAAAAATTATTGCCTAAGGTTGTTCTACATATTTTAATAGTTTGTTTCCTAAAAAATAAAGTTGTATTTTATATTAGTAACTAACACAAAATGTATTTCATGGACTAAAAATGCAAAAACTTTTCGGCAAAAAAAAAATCGGTGATGATTTTTTCAAAAAAAAAAAAAACGAAAGAACAAAAGTTGGAATTTAATAAAATAATTTCCTATATAATGAACACTTTTTTGGTAACACTGTATGAAATTTGAATGACTCACAGTGGTCCCAAACTCCCGAAAAGCTAGCCAAAAATCAAGTTTTGAAATAGTTGCGAATATGAAAATTTGAAAAGTCCAACATTTTCTAAAAGCTAGCCAACAATCAAAGAATCCAAATTAAATGTAAAAATGTTCAAAAATGAAATAGCCGACCCAAAATGGTCGACCAACTTTATCAAAAATGACTTATAAAAAGCATTTTTGGGATTTCGGTGTCAAGGAATCCCAAACTGAGGTCGACATTTTTAAAAAAGAAAATGGCCGACCGATTTTGTCGAAAATGCGCTCTTGCGAAAATCAATATTGAAAATTAATGCAATAATTCAATAATTTATTTATATTATCAAAATGTTGTTGAAAAATTCATAAAATAAAAAATATTCAAAACGGGCAACACCGAAAACCCTAGTACATACATAGTTATATAAATTTTCATTTAACAAACATTCAGTTTTTTAAATTTTTGGTGCCAGTGGCGGTGATATGTATAAGCAGTATAAGCAATGCTTAGGGGCCCCGCCCTTGAGGCAAGGGCGTTCGCCCCCCATCGCCCCCCCACCCCCAAAGGGTCAAGTAAAAACCAAAATATATCGGGGGAATGCGGTTGCCGTTGCCTCCAGTGACCTTTTTTTTGGCTTTTTTTGTTTAATCTGCAGCGATCCCCCCCCCAAAGGGTCAAGTACAATTTGTTTAATCTCCATTGAGCGCCCCCCCCCCCAAACATAAATACGCTACGCCCTTGCCTTGAGGGGCCCTCGGCGAACCCGACCCTGTACGTCGTAATCGTGATTAGTTGATTTTTGACCCCTCTGATTATTTTTTCATTTTGAGGTCTATGACGAGATTTTTGAGACTATTTTTATTTTTTGTTATCTATAAATTGTTAGAGATTTTAGATTTTCGACATATCTGATTATTATTATTATTATTATTATTTTTTGAGGTATATGACATGAACATTTTATTTTATTTTTGTTATCGAGATTGTTATAGAGATTTCATATTTTAGACATTTGATTATTTTTTTTTAATTTTTGAGGTCCGTTATGACGAGGAAAATCTCGTCATAACTATATATATTAACATAACTAAACATATTTTAGTTATCTGATTATTATTATTATTATTTTAATTTTGAGGTCTGTTATGGAATGATGATTTTATTTTATTTTTTGTTATATGTACCTTTGCATATTGTTTTGTATGGTCTGTGCAATAATAATGCAATAAAGTATGTACTTTTACAATAATTGTAAAAATATACGATTGTCTAAATGAATACTAAATTAATCTTTTGTAAGGGGGAAGGGGGCCCATTGTTCATGTTTGCTTAGGGGCCCAAAGGTGCTCTTGCACCGCCACTGTTTGGTGCAATACTTTCTTCTTTTTTACCTAATTATTACTAACTGCGAATCAATTATATTAATTTACCTGAAAACATTCGTAGATGGGAGTGAGGATATTCACTCCTCACTTCCGGCACTTATGGTCTTCAAAAACATGTAATACGAAACTACGGTTTTAAGACTCTGAAATAATATTTATTAATTAAACATGTCGCTGTATTATTTAATAATAATTTTCAGCTAGTAGTAAGATAAAGATAGACCAAATATGTTATTCTACAATGCCTTTTTTAGTCCACCAAAGAGGCTAACGCGCTTCACGAAATAGTCCAGCGGAATTTTATATAGCAACCTGAAACCCGCTCAGGCATTAAATTCCTCCCCTATCAGACTTAAGGCGTCTGCCCACTACACCGTACCATACCCTGAACATACCAGGAACGTTTCAGGCACGAAAGGAAGCACTCCGGTCACTACTATGCCCACTGCAACGAATCAACAGCGTTTCATCCCGGTATACAACGCTTATGACTCCTGCCTTGCCCGTTTGCTAGCCGTTGGGAGTCCGTTCTATCAGCTGAATATACAGGGTTTGTCCGGAAAGTAATGTCAGTAAGCTTTGAAAAATGGTTTTTATTGGTTCTATGTGTACAAATCTTTAGAAACTTTTCAAAATACATTCCTCCTGCGTCCACACATCGGTTCCAGAGGGTCTTCCATGTATCAAAAGCCGCGCGGTAGTCGTTTTCCGGAATCGCTTTTAAAGCGTCGGTGCAAGCCTTCTGAATGTTTTTCACCGACCCAAAATGCTGTCCTTTCATTGGAGTTTTGAGGAAACAGAAAAAAGTCTGGGGAAGCCACATCGGGGCTGTAGGGAGGCTGGGGAACAACGGTGATGCCTGCCTTGACGAGGTAATCGGCCACGAGGAAGCAGGTGTGCGAAGGCGCATTGTCGTGGTGAAGCGTCCAGGATTGTGAGATGTCTGGGCGGACGCGATTCACCCTGCGTTTCAGCCACTTCAGCACCTCGACGTAAAACACCGGTTACGGTTGTCCCCTGCGGAACGAACTCATGATGGACCAATCCCCGGCAATCAAAAGAGACAATCAGGTCGATCTCTGACCTGGACATCTTGGGGCCTTCTTGGGGCGAGGAGTTCGACGTGTTGCCATTCCGCACTTTGCCTCTTCGTCTCCGGATCGTATTCAAAGACCCAACTTTCGTCCCCCGATAATGACGTCATCAAGGAAAGCGGGGTTGTCTTCCCAGGTGTCCAAAAAGTTCTTGGCAGGTTTCGACGCGCCTCGCTTTTTGATCGTCCCTTAGCCCTTTGGCACGAGCTTCGCGCACACCTTCCTCATTCCTAAAGACTCCGACACAATTTCATGAACAATGGTTTTCGTAATGTCTGTAATTGTAATGTTTCGAGAAATTAAACGACATTTAGACCACGACGAGTCAGTGTTCAACAAGTCACGCACACGTTTCACATTGTCGTCGGAACCTGGAGGTTGATGGCCGTCCCGCGGTTCTCGTCGTTGACATCTTCCCGACCTTCTGCGAAGGCCTTGTGCCACCGGAAAATTTGCCTGTCCGAAAGACAATCGACGCCGAAAGCCTTCTTCAACATTGGAATGGTTTCCGCAGCACTCTTCTCCAGTTTCACGGTTGCATTTTTTCTTGCACCGGGTCACTGTAACGACTCTCAAAGAACGAGTGATGTGACCGCTACAAAATGACCGGTAGCCAACTGACGCTTGTTGGATCTTGTTGCCAGATCCCCCCACCACAATCCCAGCACGTGGAAAGCGCGGGCTGGCGCGTACAGTATCGAGAAAAAATTCACTGACATTACTTTCCGGACAAACCCTAGTAGTATATTTATTTTAGTTCGTTTTCGTGTAGCGGACGCATTCGTCGAGAGAACTACAATCTATACAGTTTACCGCGTTTTTCTACAATCTATACAGTTTTAAATTTTATTAAAATAAATAATGCCTATAAGGAAATTATCTTTAAAAGAACTAGCCATGATTGCCATTATTTTTAACGAGGAGGAGGAAAATGAAACACAAAAAAGACCATCCGACGCTATTGGATTCACGAAGCTCTAAGAAAACGAAAAGCCGAGGGAGAATATTGGACATTATATAGGCACCTAGTTGATAATGAAGACAATTTTTTCCAGTATTTTCGTATGACGTCATTTCAATTCAATGAATTGTTGAGAAAAGTTGAAAATGATATTACCAAGGAAACAACTAACTTCAGAGAAAGTATGTCACTTTCTCGAATCATGCTACTATCATGCTACTTTCACTGTCATGCTACTTCTTTCCTTACCGGCATCCATATATTTGGGATGTTGCAAGTTGTAAATAAAAATTTACGAACATATTCTATCAATTTTTCGCCCTCCATAGTGTATGCACGTGTCATCTGTTCACGGGCTAGCTATGAACTGTGTTCAATCGGGGGGATAGGGATGGGCACCTAACATCGATGTTTCTGAAATATCGATGTTTTCCACTGAACATCGATGTTTAAAACATCGATGTTTTAATTTCGATGTTATATTTTCAACATCGATGTTACTTGTAAACACGAAACATCGATAAGGTAATACGTATCCCACAAATATCATTTAATATTTCAGTAGAACATTTTTAAGTTAAAAAAAAAACAAAAAAAATTCCTAATTGATTTGTTTTACTCTTGTACACATTGTGGCTTACGCGACATATATCCGTCAAGGCAATGAAAGTATTAAATTCCAGCAAAGATCTCATTTATTAAACGACAGTAAGCCGATATCTGTAGGCACATTTACTAGTTTCTACTTCTACAAAAGTATTCACTTTTTTTTCAGAGAACATAAAAATTAAAGTCACTTTATACTGGGTGTAACAGGATTATGGTACACCCCCTTTTCTCCTTTAGTTTTCAAGATAGTTAATTGACATTTGGGATATCCTATATACATAATAAGCGGCACTGTCTGACATACAAGTGATATTTTTCCACTTCCGGTTTCGCTGGAAGTGACACTAACTTTCGATTTTTAAATGGAACTCCCTTTATATTATTGCATTTTTGAATTCTGCATAATTTTGTGAATCCAACAATACCAAATAAGTGACATTATTTCAAACGTCAATATTTTTTAATTTTATTATAATTTTTAGTTTCCATTTACGTGGGCCATGACGGTTTAGATTTATTCTAAATGACCCATGTAATGCTACAAAAGTCAAAATCCCGTCAAAAATACTAAATTATGTGATTTATAAACAAATAAAGTTCATCAAATAATTTCTCTTAGCTGTAATTTTGTTTGTATTTATCGCACATATTAATACGACATAAGAATAAATTACTTATTAATAGTAATAATAAATGGTACTACGGTACCAATATTCATCAAAAGCAATTTTGATGAACTTTATTTGCTCATAAATCACATAATTTAGTATTTTTGACGGGATTTTGATTTTTGTAGCATTACATGGGTCATTTATATTAAATTGGAACCGTCATGGCCCACTTAAATGGAAAACTAAAAATTATAATTGTAAAAAAATATTGACGTTTTAAATGTCACTTATTTGGTATCGTTGGATTCAGAAAATTATGCAGAATTCATAAATGCAATAATATACAGGGTATTCTATTTAAAAATCGAAAGTTAGTGTCACTTCCGGCGAAACCGGAAGTGGAAAAAAATCACTTGTATGTCAGATAGTGTCGCTTATTATGTAAATAGGATATCCCAAATTTCAATCAATTATCTTGAAAACTAAAGGAGAGAAAGTGGGGTGTACCATGATCCTGTTACACCCGGTATATATTATTTTGAAACATCGATGTTTCACAACATCGATGTTTTCTAGCCGATGTTTTTACTACCATCGATAGTAGGTACCGATGTTTTTAAAAACGTGCCCATCCCTAATCGGGGATAACAACGCAGGGTAAACGAGGCTATAACGCGGTTCATACGCGGCAAAAACTATGTGAGCCGCCTGCGCACACCGGTGTGACAACGTACCCTTACCAAGCGCGTTTCGTGCCGGTACCTACAAAAATATGTGGACGTCAAATTGTTGACGGCCGGGTCATGGCACGATACGGTGTTGGCTGGTGACGGAACGGTCTAGTGGGTGTTGTCTGATACTAAACCATATAAAGAATATTTGGTTGCATGTGTCGATACGGTTACGGTCCTAGTATGTTACTGTCTAGTGGGTAAAGACCTTTACAGGTTTTCAACGTGTCACTTCTTAATGGAACATTTTACTGTCTATTTCGCTTTCTGTGAATCTTCAGAATGTTTCAAATTTTGGTTCATATTGGTAATTTTTGTTTGGTTACTGAGATACGAATATGTTTTCTAGGTTAATTTTAGCCTCAGTTTTCACTCACTCACACCAAATATCACATGTAAAAAAAATTTACTAACTAAAATCACAAAATACACATTTTTGTAAAACACAATCGATCAGGTGAATTTTATGTTTATGATATCTTAATATATAAAGCAAATTGCGCTAACCACGATCCGGACAGTAGTAAACTGTAAAATGGCAACCTTATATTTTTTAGTCGGTTATCACACGGAAAGCGTAAGAGATATAAAAAATGTGCTGTAGCATTCTCGGGTTATTATTTTTTTTTTTTTGTGAAACACAGTCGTCAAAACAGATCATGGCTATCGCGATCAGATTTTGAGCCACAGAGGTAAACTCATATTTTTGTCTTTTAAAAATGTCCGATATGTTATTTATTGTAGCAAATACAAAGAAACAAATTCAGGATTCTATAGATCACTTTTTTCTGTAGAATCCATTGGCGTCAGATCTTTAAATTTGTTTACAATTACGAAGCAATAATAAGTTTTATTTTTTTCAATGGGACACCCCCTATTTTGTAACTTTATTTTTTGCTTCCACATTTTCTTTAAGGACATATATATATAAATAATATTATTGAATAAAACATATCATAAATGAGCAAAAAACTATTTTATCAGTGTGTTGGTGGCGCTACTTATTTTGTATTTTTATTAGGTCACAACAATTATCATAAAATATAAAAAATAAAACTACACTAATGTTTAGTGCAGTAAAGTTAAACTATTGTCCGTTCTTATCTAAATTAAACATGGTTGGCACCAGTCTCTACACATCACTACTAATAGCACCCGGTATATATTTGCACTTCATATTTCCTTTAAGAACTATAATATTGATATAAATAAATCATAAATAAGCAACAACAAAAATAAATGTATTTTATTGAATGTACTGTATTTTTTTAATAATTTCAAGTTGTCCATTGCAATTCAAATACAGTTGGCAGTGTTGGTACTGTCTTTGCATGTCACTACTAAGGACGTTTCTAATATGAATGTTAGTTGCACTCTACATGACCGCAGCCAATCTTCTTGCAACTCTTAAGACGCGTTTTACATTAGTCAAGTAAAACGGACAGGCAAGTAGTCAAGTTGACTGTCCGAAGTTACTTTCCCTGTGGAAATGCCTTACTTGCTACTAACATCATGCTAGGCAAGTTCAGCTCTACTTGCCCGTCAAGTAAAGTGAACAGTCAAGTGAGTAGAGAGTGGTTTTATTTTTGAGCCAGTACAGCTTTCCCCTCCATCAAATTCGTTTACCTGCCTTCATACTGGTATGGCTGGGACAGGATGTCGTGTTATTGTCGTCAAGTAGAGCACGAGGATGGGATGTAGGTTACCGTTTATTTGTATTTGATTAAAAGAATTTCATATTGGCCTGGAAAATGCCACTTTCAAAATGGAATCATACCACCACATGCAAGCTTGTTGCTTTATTGCAAAAAATGTTGCAAACTCTTGTAGTTCATTCCTGTAGCTAAATGATAATGATAATGTTATTATAAGAAATGCTATACCAGCATTTATTCGTGCTGGTATAGCATCGCGCATTAAATTATCCGCTTTTTGAATGTCAGATTGTATTGAATTAGCAAAGTCTCGAAGCATTCCGAAGACATTCTTAAAAATACTTATATTCTCTTGATTTTCGCGATAAAGCTCTTTAACAGAAGTACAGAACCACTTTGTAAAAGATCTCTTTGCCATCCAATTTCTCACCTATAGCCTTTTTGTTTTATTAGACTCCTCCTCCAATACTTTCAAAAGTTCAGCTACTAATATTTTTGTCACGGTTTTGAATACGTTTTTTACTTTAGCACGCCGTTTAAAATCCATGTTGCAGGCAGGCAGTTTTACTGGCACATCACTGAACCAGCTTAAATTGGGACACACTTGCCACTTTACTTGTCGTTTGTAAAATGTAGCAAGTCACTTGCCTACTTGCCTGTCCGTTTTACTTGACTAATGAAACGCGCTTTGGTTAATTAATTTGAGCAAATCTGCGCGCACGAATGGTTTGCGCGCAAATCTGCTCAAATGTGTACGGAGCTAAGTACTATTCACGCAAGGTTTGAGCACGCACGAACACGCTCCGCCGTCTGTCGGTTTCTAGTATATTTACGTAACGTAATGTACGTCAAATAAATTTAACATAACAAAGTATATTTACGCGTAAATTTGCTCAGTTTGACGATAAGTTGTGGATAGTTCGTCTTGTGTTTGTGTTCGGCGTCCATAAATTTTTTCTAGTGCGATATTATAAATTCAAAGATGGAATGGAATAATGAATTATGTTTGAAATTAATTGATGCTTATGAAATGTGGCCGATTTTATGGAAGCCAAAACATCCGTGTCATTTTTCGGGGAATCAAAAAGTAAAGTATGGGAGTCAATGTATAGGAGATGTATGGGATTGCAACAAAAAAATTAACGTGTCTGATGCTAGACAAAAATGAACAGTCGGCTTGGGTCCCTACGCAGAGAAAAATCAAAGATAAAGAAAACAATTGGAACAGGAAAAAGTAAATATAAAGAGGAAAATATATATGTT
>JAPWTK010001036.1:0-98684 GCA_029963805.1 Aromia moschata | reverse complement strand
TATAAGACAGTCCTAATAAGACAGTCCTAATGCCGCGATGTTCTTGGCGAATCTGGTCGTCATCACGCCTTCTGCCGATATAACTAGGGCGTACGTCTCCACCTTCTCCAGTTTCCATAGGCGCTTCAGCTCGATTGATAGATTTTCGTATTTCGCGATCTTCTCCCGTTCAGTCTTCTGAATATTGTGAGTAAGTGGCACTGCGATGTCTATGATGATCCCTCTTCGTTGTTCCTTGTTGATCAGTACAATGTCTGGTCGGTTGAAGTCCACTGTTCGGTCGGTGATGATTAGCCTATCCCAGTACATCACTACTGTTGCTCGATTCCAGCACAGCTTCCGGGGCGTATTTGTAGTATGGCGGAGCCGTCGCTAACAGGCCATAGTTGAGTGCCAGTTGTTGGTGGACCATCTTCGCAAGTTGGTTGTGCCTGCCGAGATATGCTGACTCTGCTAGCGCGGGACACCCTCCTATTATGTGCTCTATAGTTTCGCCTGCAGATCCACATTTCCTACATATGTCTTCGACGTCGTCTCTCAGGATATGCTTCTGGTAATTTCTTGTTTTTATAACCCTGTCCTGAATGGCGATCAAAGAAGCCTTCGGTCTCGGGGTACAGATAGCCGTCGGTAAGCCATTTTAACGAATTTTCTTTGTCGATATGGTCTGGCTGTAGCATTTTCGGAAAACGTCCCTGCAAAGCATGTTCCATCCACTGGGTCCGGATTATATATATAGTATATATATAGTATATATATATTATTAGAGTATATATATAGTATATATAGTATATATAGTAATATTAGGAGTATATTAGGAGTATATATATAGTATTATTATTATTATTATTATTATACCACGGCTAAGAATCCAAATTCTAATAGTCCAGTAGAAAGACTACACTCCAGTATAATTGAAAGTTTACGAGCTTTACGAGTCGAACACAAAACCAATACCATAACAAATTTAATGTTATATGCTCTAATAGGTTACAATAATGCTATTCATAGTTCAAAATTTACCCCACTACAAATAATCAAGGGTGTATTAGATTATACAATACCAGTAGAAATAACAGAGTCACAAGTTGTATCTGATTATTTAAGTAAACATATTGAAAACAGCAATATAATAAATAAATTAATTAGTGACAATAATTCAAAAGTTAGGCTAAATTTAACCAAAACAAACGAAAATCGAACAGACCCCAAGAAATACATACAGATGAAGATAATAATGTATACATTAAAGACACTATGCGAAATAAAATAAAACCTATTTACCAAAGAGCAAAACCACTTTTAGATAACCTAGATAAGTTAGTTACTGATAAAGGAACATTTCACAAGAAAAATATCAAACCAATTAGAAAAACCACTAAACAAAAATCGTCTTTACAGGAAGAAAATGAGGAACTTGCTAGCACTTCTTATACTAACTTACGTCTTTCAAATTAGTGCGATCAACATAACCCCCTAAACAATCCAATTTTTCCTTACAAGGTCGGGTCAACTCATATCCTTTTCGAAAACATACTTTCATAAACTAAATTGAAACCAGTCAGTATGAACAATATCTATTACAGATGCAGAAGGTATTAAATGACATTTCACTTAATGCAAAAACAAAACAACTTTCAGGAATCTCTGTATTCATAAATTAACTGAATTAAAACCCAGCCTAAAACCTTTAGAAAAGCTAATGTGCGACACTCAATTTAACAAGCCAACCTAAAACTGTCTAATTTGAAAGCCCATTATTAGACGAAAACGAGCACCATTTAATTTTGTTGGTAGAGCCCAGGGGTGGTTTTCTGGAACTCTTACAGATGAAGATGGTGAGAGATATGAAAATGCAATAGCAACTTTAGGTAAAAACCAACAATCAGTTCACCATTATTTTACGAACTTTGTATCCATCAGTAAAGATTTCATGAATGAAACAACACATTTATTTAATATATTAAATTCAAATAATCCAAAAATCAAACAAGATTTAAAAGAAGTTCTAGAATCAATTGATAAAATAACTCGTTATATAGGGTTACAGCAAATATTGAATATGTTGTTAATATATTGTAATTTATTAATTGGACATATAAATAATTTGCGAAACTCTTATCACCTTTGAAGGATTAAAAACACTAACAGATGTTATCTTACCACTTAATGAGATAACCGAAATAATTTCAATAATGAAATATAAGTATGGTGACAAAATTTTAGATTTTCATATTAAACAAGAATATTATAGATTTTTACACACGGAAATAAAATATCATAATGATAATATAATGATTTTGATACATTTTCCGATAGTTGATAGAGGTCCGAGATGTTTTCGATTTATTTCACATATTCCCAATTCCTGTCAACAATACTACAATTATACCATTTAAACCCTACATCCTAATGGATTCTTCTACGCATCACTATCAAGACGATAGCTGTCACCTCATCGACAAATATTGCGTTACCCACATCAGTGAATGGGTCACGATAAATAAGGATAAAAAAATATTTGTATCACGATAAAATAAGGACTGTATACCGTAAATATTACGAGGGGACACAGAAATTTCTGGTTGCCCCCAACATCCATCGATCTACAAGCAACATTGGTAGAAACTGTCAACGACGCCTATATAATTATTCTGCCCACACGACCGGTCAGAATCGCCCAAGAATGTCAACCCCAAGGATTTACGGATGTAACTACCCCCAGCTTGGTACAAATCCCAGAGCATTGTACCATAGACATCAGAGGTGCGAAGTATTCGAATGATGACTCAGCGATCCTAGGAGCACCATTCCATATCCCGATCATCCCAGACTGGCACCCGGAAGAAGCAGAACAGATGATCGAGATCCCAGGAGAAATTCATCTCGATAAACTTGCAAAAAATACAAAGCGAATCAAATAAATTCAAAATTCGACCTTTACAAGTAGTATCTATCACAAAAGGATTAAATATTTTTGATATAATTGTTATGATAATAGTAGTTTTGATATCACTTTTTGTTTTATATAAATTGTTTAAGTGTTACAGTATAAAATATCCTAATCATGTATTTTTCAAGTTTTCTAGATCTAAATCGACTACTTCTACATGTCAAAATCAGGATGATAAAAACGATGTTTTCCCTTGATTTTCAAACTTCGAGGGGCCCATTACATCCCCAGAAATATTGTAGTCAGCTTAGATAAGAAAACTTTATAAAAAGGCACGTTTGTAATTATATCGAGTGAGTTGTTTGTCGTTGTCTACATGTCGCTTCGCTCGAACATTTTGTAGCTTTTACCAAAAATAAAAATTTGTTTTTTTTTTCGTAAAGTTTTTAAACCAAGACCTTTTTATAACTTCGAAATTAAACTTGCGTGCCAAGTAGTCTAAATTTAGAGGACACTATACCAAAGGAGCAATCAGACCTTCGTCCTCTAGAGAGCCTATAATTAAATATTCGTTTTTCGTTAATTAATTCTCTTCGAGGATATGGTTTCATTATATGATTTGTGAGAGGGAAGGCTTCATCTGCCGCAAAGTAGTACGGAAATTTTATATTTTCATAATCTCCTGGCAACATAGAAGGTTCTGGAAGATTAAGCTGATTATTTCTTAGTGCTTTTCCGAATGCACTTTCTTTTAGTGCCTTGCCATCACTATTTCGTCCGTACTCACCAATATCGACTGAAACGAACAGCCCGTCGGCTAGTAACACGATTGAAAAATAACCTTTGTAATTGAAATATGCTGAGCCTGACTTCGCCGGAGATTTAATCCTGATATGATTTCCATCAACACTACCTACGCAGTTAGCTGCGACTGGCATGTATTCTGGTTGCAATATTTTCCAAATAACTTTGCAAGTTTTAATGACAATACGGCGAAATATAGTGTGCCCCCTTAGAAAATAATAGGAGAGAGCCTTGAAAGAACAGCCAGTCGCCAAACATCTGAAAAATAAAAAAAAAAAACGTTTAACTTTTAGTATTTACTGTTTGTTCTGCAGAGCTAAGTAATGTTTCTTTATTTTCAGTTCTCGATTGTAAGGAACGCTGGAAGAACTTAAGGGTTCTTATACTCGCCATCTAAAGTATATAAATACACCTTCAGGTTCTGCCGCAAAAAAGAAAAAGCCGTACTATCTTGCAGAACATATGACTTTCTTATTGCCATTTACCAAATCTCGAGCAATGAAAAGTAATATAGTTACTCCATCGCCAGTTGCAAACGCAGATAATTCCGACAGTGAACTGGACAATAATGATGAGCTTTTGAATAGTCAGTACGAAGAACAGCTAGAAAGTGAAGCTTTTTTACCAAAGCCCTTGTCACCTAAGTCCTTTTCACATATTCCTGATTCTTCTGCTCCTGCAAGTGAGGTGACTCGTACGTCTACATCCACTGACAAAGAATAAAAAAAGTCGTGTGAGTCTTAATACATCTGGGCTAACACTTGAAGATGTGAACAAATCGGCATTAGAGTATTTTGAGCGCAAGAAAACATCTAAGCAGAGTACTTGTAGTAATCGACAGAACGATTAAGATCCCGATGTTTTATTTTTATTAAGTCTTTTGCCAGACATGAAGAAAATGAACGATACTCAAAAACGACGTTGTAAAATAGAGATGTGAACAAGTGCCGGAAATGTTTTGGACGAAAAAGCTGAATCCACATCATCACCCGATAAATTACAAAATACAGCATATCACATCACCGTCTGATAATGAACGGACTGCGGAAGGCTTCGTGGACGTGGATCGCGATACCAAAGAGACCAATTTGGGTAACATGTCACAATTTCTACGTTTTTCGTAATAATTGCTAGTATTACTTACTTACTTACCTTTATTTATTAAACGTGTTATAATAATAAATGTTTTGATATTTTATTAGGTATAGTCTATCCAAACTCAGTTTAAAATTATATAAAATAAAAAACCAATAGAGCGGTAGTCCTTTGTAATCCAACTTGAGCGCGCGCTATTGGAGGGGATAAACCATATCGATACGCGGCGCTGCCTGCTGTTTGCCATTGTAAATAGGCAGAGCAACGAACATCCCTGGTAGAGACGCTAAATTTATAATATTTTAAACTGACATTGGAAGAACTAGGGTAAATGCGGGATAGTTGCCCCTGCGGTATACATGCCCCACTGTCGATATTATAGAAACTTTGATATGTGGGGAGACACCTAGTGTAGAGACAGAATACTATAATCAGTTGTTATTGTTGGGGAGAATTGACGTTCGTGCGTACGCTATTTCTTTTGTGATACCGCTAGTGAAAATCAGGTAGGTACCTATCAAGTTGAAAATGGCCGATCCCAGTCAATTAATAATATCGAATGAGGCATCTATCCCTGAAGTTAGGGATACATGCTCCATGTCGATATAGGGATACACTCCCCACTATAATGTTATGTTTCTGTTTGTTTTTAAGAAAGAAAATGCCTCGAAAATACGTAAGAAAGTTATCAGCAGCACCGAGAGCACAGTGGACAGAAGAGGATTTAGGAAATGCTATTACACATGTTACAAACAAATCAATGGGTGTAAATGAAGCTAGTCGGGTATTCAAAATTCCTTCTCGGACTCTAAGAAGACGGATTTCTTCTGGAAATCATAAGAAAATATCTTGTGGAAAATTGCCAGCACTAGGTATTGATAATGAGAAGAGGTTAGTTAAACATATTCAAAAATTAGAACATGCAGGATTTGCCCCAAATAGGTTGACTGTCAGAAGACTTGCGTACCAATTTGCCCAGAAATTTGTCTAGAAAAATAATTCGAATCTAATTCTAATGCCAATTAGGAAAAAAGTGCTGCAGGGTATGACTGGCTGAAGTCCTTTTTGGAAAGGAATCCATGTCTGTCTGTAAGGAAAAGTGAAGGGTTGTCACTCGCAAGAGCCAAAGGAATGTCACGTGATGAAGTGGATGCTTTTTTTCTAACTGCTTAAGAATACAATTATCGATAATGATTTACAAAATTCGCCCGGTTCCATATTTAACAAGGATGAAACCGGAATACAAATGAATAACAAGCCAAGCAGCGTAATAGCCACCAAAGGGAGTAAAGATGTCCATGTCGTAACCGCTTCTGAGAAAGGCGAAAACGTATATATCATTGCATGCAATAATGCAGAAGGAATTTTTCTTCCTCCGGTCATTATTTTGAAAGGGGTAAGAGAAAATCCTGATCATTTACGAGGATTTCCACCGGGGTCAGATATATATATGAATTCCCGATCATCTTATGTAAACTCTGACCTCTTCTTGATGTGGCTTAAAAAATCATTTTGCACCACGAAAGGGCGCTGGTAAATGTATTTTAATTCTAGATGGCCATGTTTCACACTGTTCCATTGAAATGTTGGAATTTGCGGAATGAAATAATATTATTATATTATGTCTACCCAGTCATACAACCCAAGCTTTACAACCACTGGATAAGTCATTTTTTAAACCCTTAAAAGACTATTTTAAACAGGAGGTATCCTTTTTGGAAACCGCATGTCGTAGTTTTGCAAGTAGTAAATCAAAAGTTTCTTTTTTTCATTCTATAGAAAGATTGAAATTTCCCCTGGATATTGATGTAATTCTTTGAATACATTAAATCCTCCATATGACTGCCTGTATTTCCAATACGGATGTATCCAATGCCTACGTTTAGACCGATTTTTATTAATATTAATTAAATTTACTATAGCCAAGGCATCTTCGTCCGAGGACATTATTATTCACAAGGCAATAAACTACAAGTCACAACTACTGCCAATTGCTGCTATTTCCTTTGCTTCTGCTAACTTTTGTCACTCTACACTCTACTTAGTGGGCATCTACAGAGCTACGCTACTTACATCGTGGTCATGCTACACGCGCCATGTCATATGCCACGCATTAAGTTACTTCGGTGGGCGCCCTGCCTAAGAAGGATCAATGCAATACTTGCTTTTCCTATAAATATAATAACATTGAGGAGTGCAAGTGGAAAATACATATTGAAAATAAAAATAAGGCTAGGGAAGAAAAAAGCAAAGGCAAAAAGTTTAGTAGAGGAGGGCAAATGTATTGTTCTGACATCTGATTTGCAAGCGGTTAATTTATCGCCTTATGTTACTGCTGGAAAGCTGTATTTTAAGACCAAATTATGCCTGCCATAATTTTACTATATATGATCTTGCCACTAGGGACGTCACATGCTATTGGTTTTCTGAAAATCAGAATAGTGAATTATGTGCATCTACGTTTACAACGTGTATTATTGATCATTTAGAATCCAAATGCATAACAGAATCCAAACTACCAATTATCATTTACTCAGATGGATGTGGTTTTCAAAACCGAAACAAGATTTTGGCGAATGCTTTGCTGAACTTGGCAATGAAACATGAAGTTACCATTTACCAAAAGTATCTTGAACCGGGTCACACTCAAATGGAATGTGACTCGAGCCTAATTGAGCGTAAATTAAGAAACAGAGAAATACATTTACCAAGTGATTATTGCTCAGTATCAAAAAAATGTCGGGTTACTCATAGACCTTATGATGTAAAGTTGCTGGGATTTAATTTTTTTAACAACTATGCAGAAACTAAACATTTAACCCGCGAGAACACTCGATGTTAGATAAAATCTAACATTTACAGTTTTGCTACAGACTTTTTTTTTTTTTCTTAAGTTAATATCCCCATACTCTAGAAATGCCTCATGTGCAATCTCTCACATAATTTACACATGTTAGAGTGGGGATTGATGGCGATAAAGTGCAGATATTCAGTAAGTTAGTATTTATCTAACACGCGAGCAGTCAAGACGGTCGTTTGTGTTAGAAAAAATCTAACGACGCGAGTTCTCGCATGTGTGTTTTGTAACCGATTTATGTAGTGGAACTTTTTTCAGTTATACGAAATAGAAGGTATTTTTTTTATATCTTTGTACTGGGACAAATAATATTGATACTCTTTAAATTATAGATAAGAAATGGATCCTAAAACTGAAGCACAACTGTTATTATTAAATTATAGTTATGTTAAATTATGTTAAATTATAGATAAGAAATGGATCCTAAAACTGAAGCACAACTGTTAAAATGGTATGAAGAGGTTTCGGATGATGACGTTGTTTTTTCGGATCCTTCTAATTTGGACGACGCTCCATCTGAACATAGTATACATGTAACAGATACTGAGCAATCTGGAGAGGACGAAATAATTGATGCAGTCTCCACAACTGCGCCCGAACAAGGTTTTCCTCAATGGTCTGGAAAAGATGGCACGATATGGCTGAAACATAAGCCAAATATTGCTCCTACTAAAGTTCGTGGAGCAAATGTTCTTAGATCAAGGCTTCCTAGTGTAAAAGGCCCAGCTAAAAATATGATGGAGATTATCGACTGCTGGAAACTATTTTTTTCCAGATGAACTCATTGAGAAAATTGTATCTTGTATCAATCAACAACTAGATAACATACGCTCGTCGTATCAACAACCGCGTGACTGTTTACCGACCGATTTTGAAGAAATGTCTGCATTTATCGGATTGCTATATATGGCAGGCATAAAAAAAGGACATCATCTAAACACCAAAGAATTATGGGCGAAAGATGGTACAGCACCAGATTATTTCGTTGCCACAATGTCTAGGAGACGCTTTCATTTGCTATTGCAAGCAATACGTTTTGACGACATGAACCTAAGAGCTGAAAATTCTAAGATCGATAATTTGACACCCATACGATCAATATTTAGCCAATTTGTAAAAAGTTGCTCTGCTCATTACTCACCAGGGGAATACGTTACAATTGACGAAATGCTGGAAGCATTTCGAGGACGTTGCCGTTTCCGTCAGTATATAGCAAATAAGCCTGCAAAATACGGCATAAAAATTTATGCTCTTACTGACTCCAGAACTTTTTACACGCACAACTTGGAAATTTATGCAGGAAAACAGCCCGAAGGTCCTTATAAAATTCCTAATGACGCAACGAGTGTAGTCAAACGTCTAATACAAACCATTGATAAATCTGGACGTAATATTACTGCAGATAATTACTTTACTTCTGTCCCACTTGCTAATGATTTATTTTACAACCATAAGTTAACATTGGTGGGGACGCTACGGAAAAATAAGAGGGAAATTCCGCCTAACCTTCTTCAAGTAAAAGATAGACCCATGCAGAGTAGTATGTTTGCTTTTGGTTTCAATCCCAACCGTTGTGTCCTAACTTCCTTCATTCCGAAGAAAAACAAAAATGTACTTATGATTTCTACCCTATATGACGATGACTGCATTGACCCTAAATCGGC
Source organism: Aromia moschata (assembly GCA_029963805.1). NCBI lineage: Eukaryota > Metazoa > Arthropoda > Insecta > Coleoptera > Cerambycidae > Aromia > Aromia moschata. Next base: position 89,371 of record JAPWTK010001036.1, on the reverse strand, counting down.
CCAAAATAAACCAGAAGTAATAAGTTTCTACAACGTTGCGAAAGGAGACGTTGATGTTGTTGATCGTATGAAAACCGAATATTCTGTAAGCCGAATCAGTAATCGATGGCCTTTTACTATATTCTGTAGCATGCTAAACATTGCGACTGTAAATAGCCAAATTATATACAAAAGTAATACTGGTGTCGTATCAACTCGACGAGATTTTATCAAAATTTTATCGACACAACTTACTCGAAGCCATTTGTTACGACGTGCTTCAATAACAACAATATCACACACTCTTCGGCAGAAAATTTATTTAGTTGCTCAAGTAGATCCAAAAAATAGCCCACAATTGACGAAGCCAGCAAGTTCAGAAAATAAACCAAGGTGTGGATTTTGCGCGGTTAGAAAGAACAGATTTACACAACACAAGTGTGACAAGTGTCTTACTCCAATTTGCAAAGAACACACCTCCATCACAACCTTCATTTGTTACCGATGTCTAGAGGCCAATATAAATGAAAGCGATGATGACTGAATGTTAATTTTATGTTTTCTTATGTTTTGTAACTTGTAACATTAAATAACTCAATTATGATCAACAAAGGTGTCATTTATTTTAAAAAGATCGGTGTTAGAAAAAATCTATATACACGAGCTCTCCTGTAACTGAAATATACGCGAGTCTTCGCGGGTTAAGGGGCCTTTCTGGTTACGATTTTCAAAAAAAATTTTTTTCATAGAAAGATTAGAGATATCTTTTAGAAAATCTTTAATTTAGAGATATCTTTTAGGTATGTTTATTGATGTTTAAGTATTATAAAAACATTTTTTTTTAGGTTTTTAAAAATTTTATTTTTGACATACTGGATGATCTGAAAAAAAAGGCAAATTATACCTTGTCGAAGTAGCTATAGCATGAACTAGAAGTTTTTCACCAAAAAATAATAAAATGGCGGCCCTTTTCCGAAAAAAACAATTTTTAAGGGTGGAAATTCGGGTGAAAATCGGAAAATGTTTTACCAATCAAAATAATTCTAGTTCATGCGATAGCCATAAATGTATACAATAACATATTTAAAATTCAGAGCAATTGGTCAAGTAGTTTTTCTTAACCCCTGTATGGCCTCATGTTACTTTCAAGTAACATACAAATTTTGTATTAACATACAAAATTAGATTAGAGAAAATTAGAGAAAATTAGAATTATATAAACTTATAATATAAAGGGTCCAACGTAAATGGAGTTGAAGAAAGAAATAAGAACGCATAAGAAATTACAGAGCAAGAATATGTTAACATAGAAGCAGAGAATACTAATACCGAACAAGACAAAAATAATAGTGAGTCAGAATCAGAATAACTTCATGAACCTAATACATTAAACTGTGGTGCACCAAAGAAATGTAAGAGGGCTAAGAAACATTATTTAGAAAAAAAGATATTACCTTCATGCAAATCAAAAAATTTTAAAAAAAGCAAATGTTAAATTTTGTCCCACAGCACAGTCCCACAAAGAATGTTCAGTAAAATATACTCTTCCTTTTTCATCAGAAAATAAAGAATTAGGTCCAGAGGTCGTTTCAGAAGAAAGTGATGCCATTCCAAATTTAAAAACAGTGGAAAAAGATTCTAATTTTAAAGATACATCAAATCAGGTATGTAAGACAATGTTTTTACATACATTAGGGTTCAAAACCGACTTTATTATACCAGAGTATTTAAAAAATATCGATGGACTTTTCAAGAAATAAATGATAAACGGGGACAGAAACGGGGAAAAATGATGAAAGAAATATCTGAAGAAAATTATTCTTTAATTAAAACCCACATCGATTCTTTCCACCCGGCAGTATCTCACTACAATTTATCTCACGCGCCCCTAAGAAGATATTTAACGTATGTCCTAAAAGTTTTGGCACAAAATTCATGAACTTAAATCTTAACAATAATGAAATAATATCAAGTCGCCTTTGGTAACAAAAGATTGTTTACTTTGTTGACTGTCAGTCGAGGGTTATTTATTTTGAAGTTTATGCTTTCAAATGTCGTATAAATTAGAAATAAGAAAAAGTATCTATAACTTAGTTGGGCGGGTACCCAAAGCTGAAATATTTCGAATATTCGAGAATGAAAATATTTCTCGCAGAACCATTTATCGAACAATAGCGGAGTGCGAGCAGGGAATACCTTGTTTGAACCTTCCAAAAAGTGGAAGACCACGAGTATTTACTGCACAGAGGGAAGAGCGGTTGGTAAGAAGAGCAAGAAACCAAGTTGGGATGTCATCAAGGAGACTGGCTCGTCAATATGACACTTCTAAGAGTACAGCATCGTTGACATTGAAGAGGAACGGTCTGAAATATCGAAAAAGACGTAAGTGCCCCAAATACACTCAAGGGCAGCTTCTACGTATACCTAGATGCTGCCGTCAACTGAGACAGGTCTACTTTGCCGATGGCAAGAGCATTATTTTAGACGACGAAAGGTATTTCACTTTGGCTAACTCCGAAATGAAAGGAAATGATAGGTTTTATACAAATAACCTAGAGGAATGCCCTGACAATGTAAAGTTTAAGACTAAAGCAAAATTTGCCGATAAAATCATTTTCTGGTGCGCAATTTCTAACAGGGGCATATCCCGACCTTTTGTGGGAAGAGTGAGAGGCGAAGCTTTGAACAGTCAGGGGTATATTGAGAACTGTCTTTCCAAATTGCTTCAGTTTGTCCAAGAACATCATGCTGAGGATGATATCATGTTTTGGCCAGACTTAGCATCGTGTCATTACTCTAGAGATACCCAAAACTGGCTTCGTCAACACCGCATACCTTTTGTTCCTAAAAACGCTAATCCTCCTAACTTGCCTCAGTCTCGCCCAATAGAGGATTTTTGGGCTTTATTGTCGCGGAAAGTTTATGACAGAGGCTGGGAAGCCCAAAACGAACAGCAACTAAGACATCGGATTTTTGATAAAATTGATTGAGAGAGAAATTGACTTGAATTCCGTCCAGGGCCTCATAAGAGACATCCGAAGAAAGTTGCGTCTGGTAGAGGAGTATGGGCCGCTTCACATAATTTGATAGTATGGTTTAGTTAAGCATTAAGCTGTAGTTATGATGGTAAATAGATATAGATGATAAATAATTGATGTTTCAATAAATCTGTTCATTAAAAAAAACTGCTTTAAATATTTTGTGCCAGAACTTTTAGGACATACGTTATCTTCCGATCTTAGTATTTATCAGCTTTGAGATGATTATAAAAAAACTTGTAAGCGGACGGTGTCGTATGAAACATATAGAAGTGTTTCAAAAAAGAAAACATTGGTTTTTCAAAGCCATTACAAGATGTATGTCTAAGTTGCGGCTTATATGCCGAACACATAAAAAAAAAATAATAAAGAATCAGAAAAAACTACCGAACAAGAAGAAACTATTGAGCAAGAAGAAACTACCGAAAATGAAGAAACTACCGAGCAAGAAGTAACTAGCGAATATCACCCCGAAAATTGTGAAATTTGCCAAAAACATAAGAAGCATAAAAAAGATACACCGCTGCTCGTACATAAATCATATGAGCATGATGTAAGTACTACTTGGGAAGATATTGTTGGCTTGTATGCAGTAGATATACAAACAATTTTAAAAAGTCCAAAGATGACAATAAAAAATTCGTTCTTTGTAAGAAGATTAATTTGTTTTAATAAAACATTTGCAAATTTAAGAAAAAAATGGGACCCACTTTTTTATGCTTTGGCATGAATCAACTAAAGGTCGCACTGCACCGAACGTAGTTTCAACGTTTTATAACGTTTTGAAACATATTGATGATAAAAAAAACATATCATATTTTGGGCAGACAACTGTGCTGCACAAAACTAAAATTGGACACTATGTACTTCATGCGTCATATTTGTAAATGACGATTGAAGTCCAAAGATGACAATAAAAAATTCGTTCTTTGTAAGAAGTTTAATTTGTTTTAATGAAACATTTGCAAATTTAAGAAAAAAATGGGACCCACTTTTTTATGCTTTGGCATGAATCAACTAAAGGTCGCACTGCACCGGACGTAGTTTCAACGTTTTATAACGTTTTGAAACATATTCATGATAAAAAAAACATATCATATTTTGGGCAGACAACTATGCTGCACAAAACTCAAATTGGACACTATGTACTTCATGCGTCAAGTTCTTGCAAAAAATGCTAAAGTGATTGAACTTTATGCATCAGACTTTTTAGGTTTTGAAAATGGGTCAAGCCAGAAAGCAGGGTCAGAATAATATACCTTTATTGGCCGATGTAAGAGAATGTCAGTTTAGAAAGGGAAGTAGGTCTTTATTTTCCAAGTTTGAAATTGAAGACTCGGAGTTTAAAGAAGTCAAATTTTTAAAGCCAAAGTTTAAACACACTGCGTTACCTTCAGTTGCACAAGTATCCACTGCTAGAGGTATAAACGAAGAACAAAAAGATAAAATAATAAGAGACAACTTTTTTGGAAGCAACTTCCAGTATTAGACATGTCAATCGACCTTGGGAAGTCTGTGGAAGATCAGTGAGTTTTATACGAATATTTACTTAAAAATTGTGAATTACATTATTATTACTACTTACTATTTATTATTCTTAATTTAGAAAAACAAACATACTATTTTTTTTTGTAAAATTCTAAATCAGTCTCATCTTACTAGTTTTAGTATGGTTTTCAAAAATGTTTTCTTACAAGTTTTTATAAATTTCTAATTTTCATATAGACATTGGTGTAGCTTCAGGATTTCTTACTTTCTGTTCTAAATTTCACGTTTGTATTTTAAGTTGTTACAAGTTGAAACATCATTTCATACAAGTTAAACTTAACTTGTATGAAATTACATGAAACTGCCAGATGGCCCAATGGAATAGCAATCTGGTAGTTACCCAGTAGATGACCCAGTGTTACTTTCAAGATACAAACCCCTATAATTCACCCCTTAACGAAAAACATTATTTTTTTAGTTTAAAATGTATTTTGCTATAATAAAAATAAATAAACTTGACAAAACACGGTTTTTAACTTATTTTTGAAAAATTGGGCTATATAGGGTTAAATCGTGCCCGCAACCCTAAAAATTCTTTCTGGTGGTTTCTAGAAAATCGCGTATAAATTTTTGTCAAGGAAATTTTTAAAGAAAAACCGTATACCCTTATATGCTTATAGACTAATACGTTGTGTAGTATAGAGTGAATCAGATCGAAGCAGATGTAAAAAACAGGGGGGGGAGTCAAGATTATCAAAACACAGCCGAGCGTCGAAAAATCCTCTCTCTCAGCGTCTCACTGTATACGCTTAAAAATAATTTTAGAATTAGGATATCGCTCTAAAACCTTTTGTATCATGTTTTTGAGGATATTTATTAGTAAAATCAGTAATTTTTTTTTATTTCTTGAAAATTTGTAACCAGGCCCCTTAAGATACAGTAATAACTGACATAAAATGTATTAGATACACTGCGCTGCCAATTCCTGAAATAATTGTTAAGCTTTCCTATGACGAACATTATATTAGTCTGCCAGTAAGGCCCAAATCGATCCCTGTAATTGATTCATTCCCACATTGATTGTTAAATGCGCCTAGCAAAATTAAAAAATCTAAATGGGAGCATCTACAGGAACCTAAATCGGTATTGCCTAAAGACACACATGCCTTTTACGACAATGTTTTATATACCAAATAAGATATAGGTTTTGGAAATACACTGCAAGAAAACGCGCCAGTTAAAGTATCTATTTAATTGTATTGTGGTAACCTTAGTTTATACATACTGAATTTGAATGTTTTTTTTATTTTGTATTTTGTCTGTGAACGTTTAAATATATTTTATATTTCTTTAAAATGCAATCCTTAGTTAATTTTAAAAATATAAAACTAATCTAAGCTTAATTTTTCCTTTATTTCAATAACTCCTTTTACAGCAACAATCGATGGCATAATATCCTATGTTTCAACATTATAAAAGCAATCACTCATATGTGCATTTAAAACAAATGGTGTTACAATTTTTCCTCAACTGTCATTAATATCTTATTCTTGCAGACTATTTTATTATCATTTTAAATAAAACAGCAATCTAACAAACCATTCCAAAATTACGTAGTTTTTATGCTGTCCTGCAAAATGAGATAAAATAACATAGGAGATATTGCCAGCTCACGCGCGATATAAATTATAGAATATAAAATATAGGCACTAGGAACGTAATTATATCTACATATATGTAAGGTGTTCAAAAACTCTTTTACCAAACGAAAAGTCCCGATACTGGATATGATTTTATGTCGGTTTAACATCATTTACCTCAATCCCAAAATGCTTCCCAAGCCCTTGACCAAAATAACAGCTTCAAGTAAATTTTAATAAAAAAACACGTTATATAAAACGTTCAAACTTTTAAGGACGCTCTAGACGATCAATCATTTTGATCAAAAGCTTGAGTCAATCGATTGTATCAAGCGTGATTGATCGTTTAGAAACCTGTTTGACGCTTGATGCAAGCATTGACGGTGATTGATAGAAATTTTGAATGATTCAAGCGGTTGAAGAGGGAGCATGATCGTCTAGGGCAATTTCCGTCAAGCATTGCGTCAGTCGTTTGGTGGAAACCATTTCTTGGTCCATTCTCAAAAGTTCCTGTAGTCCTCTGGTTCCGAATCACGCAGAAAATTGAGTATATGTTCATGAAAGAAGCGGTTTCTCATTTTGTACCACTCCTTGGACAACCGTCGTTTTTTCTTTTGTTGTTTTTTCCGCTTGAGGGCAACCAGTGTTAAGGCAAGAAAGCCCAAATATGTATTCGAAACCATTGTTCACCGCCAAAATCAACAACAGGTTAAAACAAGCAACAGGTGTGCACTACTCCACTTCACGACTTCCACTGATGAGGGGGTTTTCATCAAAAGATTGAAGGGCTGATTGAAGCACGCGTCAATCGATTGACTCAATCGTTTGATCAAGCAGATTGATCGTCTAGGGCCTCCTTTAAACATACCGTAGCTCGGGGCTACATTGCCCCCTTCGGGGGTTACATTGCTCCATAGTTGCAAAATTATTCAAAAAAGAATACTTTTTTAGAAGATGAATTGAGGAGGAACCATTGCTACTAAAACATAGATGGCACTTCTAAATGTGCTACCTAACGGTTTCCCGCAAAATGTTTGTAAAAGTTGTAAGCTTTTAGGTTACGTTATAGTGCTTTACAGAAAAGGCTTTAGTACTGCACGTTTCACAGTTATACAAAAAGTGTATATTTTTGTGGACGATCAAAGGTGAATTAAAGGTAAGTACCTGATGTTTTGATACTACAGGGTTTCGGTGGACGGTGGGGAGAAATATCCAGAAAAAAAATGTAATTTGTCCAAAAGTAGCACCTCTGTTATGATTTGTGGAAGTGCCTCCGGAGAGGTATTACCTCCGTATATAGTATATAAATCGACACAACTTTGGTCTACATGAACAGAGGGTTTGATAGTGTGCTTCTCCCAATGCTAAGAAAATTACCAGGAACCAAAGTTGTCATAGCAGATAATTTAAGCACGCATTTGGACGTTCGAGTTCTAGAGGCCTGCCATAAGAACATTACTCATTATGTGTGTCTTCCACCAAACAGTACACACTTAACTCAGCCGCTTTATGTCGCATGTTTTTATCCAGTGAAGACAGTGTGGCAAAAAAGTTTTAAATGAATGGAGGAAAACACAAGAAGGCCTAAAATGTGCCGTCTTACCTAAGCAACAGTTTCCACCCCTATTAAAGTGTTTGAAATTTTGGAGCCCAATTTAGGGAAAAATCTAACCGGAGGGTTTAAAAAATGTGGAACCTTTCCCTGTGATGTAGAAGCACTGCTTCAACGCATAGCTCGAAAAAAAAGTACATGCTGTAAATTCGGCATTTCTTGAAGTGCTCCACAATTCAAGGTTTGTTCACAATAGTACATCTAAAACTATTATTAAAAGAAAAAAGAAAATTAATGTGCCTACAAGAAAGAGTATGTCTCACGCAAATTTGGACACAGTTAATTTAAATAACACAACTGCATCACAAGCAAGTAACATTAATGATTTGGTTGTTAATCGAAAAAATACCTTGAAACGTAGAAGTGTTCGTCATATTCGAGTAGTGGTGATGACCCTGATGAAAACCTATGTCTGCAAGACTCATCAGAAGATGAATCCTGGAGTGACTTCCAACAAAGAAAACTGCAAAATAATAATGACTATATTGATAGCGATAAAACAAATACACACTTTCAAGCTTTGCTCAAAGAAGTGGGAGCTTTTGTTGTCGGTTTCTATGAAAGTAAAAATTGATATGATATTTTTTTTTTTTTTATTTATTGATTTATCCCGTAAGACCATATCTTAGGTATAGGACACGTCAACATAATGTATACAAAACATAACATAATATGATGAAATAACCCTGGGGTCATTGAAAGTCTTACTGATGAAGGAGCGATAATTAGTGCAATGGAAAAGACTTGGGAATGGCCAAAGAAGAAGGATATAATATTTTACAAATTCGAAGATATAGTGGGCAGTATAAAGGGTTTTTTTGAAGGTGGGTTTTTTGAAGTTCCTGAACTGCGTTCTCTTTCTTGAAAATTGCATTTAATCTTTTCATCTACGCTTCTTTTTGAATTTTTTTTTTAATAAATATATGCATACTTCTCTTTGAACGCTTATTTTATGAAAAAAAAGAAATACATATTTTTTATCACAGTATATTTTTCTTGCTGTGATTACAGTATGTAGAACCTACGTAAAATTTGCCCCACTTAAAGGTTTACATAGTAAAATAACTAAAATCTTCAAGTGGTGCAAAGTTGTCTGCGCATATAACCTACTGTCATGCATAAAATTTCGTTTGATTGTTAAATTATGCTCGCTGTGATAGAGTCAATCTTTTAGATAGAACAATCAAAAATCAAACTTTTTTATCACATAGTACCTACTTGTTGCAAGAAATTAGGTAATAATGTTTTTTACAATCTTTTCTTTTTAAAGATCGCCTCATTCTTGCCAAAATTTCTTGATTATTTTCAATTTCGTTACAAGTTATGAGGCGATTTTTACAATGCGATGTTTTCTCATCCACGTTTTAGACGTTTTTAGCATATATTTTATATTTTATATGAATAAAATATTAGTTTTGTAGATAAAATATGCTTCCCCATTTTATCCAACTACTTATCCCATTTTACCCGACCAGTTGGGTAAAATGGGGCAAATGACAAATTTGACACAATAAACAATTGCTTCAATAACAATCATTCTGGATTAACGATGTTTTTAGTTTTCAAAGCACAATATTTCAACATCCTGGTAGAAACTAAAAAATAATTTTTATTGCCGACTCTTTCGGAAATATCTGCCCTTGAAGGTTAAGTACCCCCATTTTACCCAACTCTCCCCTACTTGTTGCAAGCAATTAGGTAATAATGTTTTTTACAATCTTCTCTTTTTTAAAGATCGCCTCATACTTGCCAACATTTCTTGATTATTTCAATTCGTTACAAGTTATGAGGCGATTTTTTACAAAAACCAATAAATTCATATATTGAAATAGATTGTATTTGTTAAGTGTGGTTTATTTTGCTTATTCTGTTAGTTGTAATCATTGTTTTGTATTAATTGCCCCAATAGAACCTAAGTTTGTTCTTTTAAAAATCGTGATCTACAAAGATTGTACATAAATTAATAACTGATGCTTAAAACGGGTACCTTCTAGAACTTCAGTTTGTTCGGTTAGTAATTTGAATGGCAGTATGACCAAATTCTGTAATATTGGTGAACTACCTGACAAAAGGTTATTAACCAAGGAAGAACAAAATTGCGAACTGAAGTTTGTTGAGTCGGTTTCGAGAAATCCTACGGGTGGCAAGGTTCTCCTTGGCTAAAGTTAGATAAATCGGAATGGTCTATGAACATTCATGAAAATTGAAAAATGTCAGACTTTTCTGAAGAAAGGAAAAATGTTAATGTTAATCAGTGCCATCCTTATACAGGTATTATGCCTGATAAGTGACATGTCACGAAAGATTGTTCCATGCGAGTATGCAATTACTTTTGGCTAATTTACGTTAAAAAATTTTGGACTTTGAATGCTAGAAGCGCTATCAAGAAAATTATGTTCGATTATGTATCAGTCAAATTATGGCCGATTTATCTTGGGTTAGAGTAACTCCGACTCGTCCATTCCTGCATACGGGAATCAATTATGCTGGACCGATTTCTGTTCATCAGTCTAGAATCGTGTGTGACGGTTTATAGTTCACGGAAACATATGTACTTGTATAATTTATAGATTTAATCTGTTTTTGGCGCCACTTCAATGATTATCTTATTAGCACCAAAGTAGATTGCGCACAGTAATTCGTACTTCCATTGACCTTATTAGATAATTCAAAAATTCGTAGAAAATGTATTATTAGACTTATGTTCCAAAATTCGCAGAAAATATTATTGCGAAATATTTCCTGCACAATATAATATATCGCTTCATTTATCAGTGTTTTTTCTATGAAATTCAATAATAATTGTAGACCATTGTGAAGTTATTGGTACACTCCCATTCTTATTCGTGTTGTTTATCTGTAGAAAACCTAAGTGTAACCGTCGAAACGCAGATGATAAGCTAATATTTCTATAAATATCACCGATAAACTGGAAATCGGTAATAAACACTATCAGCTTAGTCTTACGATACTCATCAGTATAAAATTTTACATATCTAAAATCTTTGGCGTGTGAAAATACAGGATGGCCCAAAAGTCAAGACGGGATTTAAACTTCTAATATTTTTTAGTCAGATAATATATTTTTTTATTTTCAGAATTTGTAGTCAAAAATAGTGAGAGTTGCCATGGAAAAGTTGACAACCGCACAGGGAACGAAAATCATCCAGAGATTTTTTTGAAAATGTTCGATCCGTTATTAACATTCAACGAGCCTATCACCGATAAATTGACCCGCGAGGATGTCCTTCGGAATCAACCATTCGTCGTTTAGTCCAACGTTTTAGACCAGCGTTTCTTAGAACGGTCGCGATCTAAGAAACGCTGGTCTAAAACGTTGGTCCCGGGTCGCGAGCAGTATTGAGACGGATCGCGGGAATTCTCTAAATGACGTGAGCACAGTGTTTCCTTTTCTCGATTTCGTGGCCAAAAAGACTTTTTGTTATTGGAATGGGCTGAAAATTTGTATACAGGGGTCTTTCAGGTCGGTGATTTCGTAAATGCATGAAATTTTTTTTAAATTCAAAATGGCTGACCCAAAATGGTTGCAATTTTTGTTAAAAAATCGTTTATTACAAACATGGTACAATTTGATGTACTTATTTATGAATTATTATTTTAACAATGAAATTGAATTGTCGAAATTCGAAGTGGCGGATTAAAAAAAAAATAACAAAAAAAAAAAGATATTTCGTGCAGGAATAGCGATACTCACTTTTTCTTTGGATAATATATTTTTATTGTACAATAAACTAAAATACATTGATTAAATTTACTACATGAATAACTAGTGTGACTGTTAGCTAGCAGAGCTCTTCGGAATATTCCGAGTCGCAATCGTCTGAGGACATATCGGATAAATCTGCGCCTTCAGCCTTGAATGTAAAGCTTTTTCAATTGCTTCTACTTTATCGCTGATTTTGGAATTTCCGAGATTTTCATTCAAAAAAAAATATCTTTTCTTCATAAAGAAATTATTTTTCTTGGAGCCATGTTTAATGGTGTTCCTAAAATAAGAAACACAATGTTAAATTACAATTCATAAATAAAGCCAGGTATGAACCTTTTCTTAATACTTAGCCGGCCGCAACTCTCTAAAGCGTCTAGCGCCGAAATTCCTCGGTCGCGCGCGGCCAAACTCTAACGGCGCTGAAATGTGCTACCGCACCTCTCAGCAGCCAAATTTGGTCTCTATTTAAAGCTTATTTCTTCCTCTTCTTGCTCCATGCAATTTCGAGGCGGAAGTCGGCGGAAGTTTTTACTAAACGTCTGTCCGAATGTTTTTCTACCTCAGAAAAGATGCGTTTTTACCGGACTACATTCTAATACACATTCATTACTTAAAAATAACAAATCTTTATCATTTCAACGTTAAAAAGTAATCTACATACCTTTAGGAACAACGTCCAAAAGAAATTATTAAAAACAATTCACTAGTTCGAAAAATATTCACTTCACAATATAACTATGTATATCGGCAGAACGGCAAGCGCGTTATACGTGTAGGTGCAGGAACCTCAACTTTCAAACTGTTCCCTTGTCTCAGGTAATAAACCCAGGAACTTGTCCTTCGAGATTATAACGTACCAAAGCCCCCTCTACAACATTACACTGATGAAAAATTGAATTGCCAATCTTCGATTTCAGCATTTTTGGCCAAGAAATCGGGAAAAGGAAACACTGTGGAGCGCCGTAATCGCTAACATCCTGACTCGGAACGCACAGTACTAGGTATGCGGCGCGGTAGAATGCGAGCCCGCGGGGTTGGAAACCCCGCGCGACAGCGACTTAGTGTTCTAGCATGTTTGATAATGGAAGCACGCTTTTTTGTCACACCATTTCAAGCGAATCACGTTTAAGTATCTAACTACTTAGGTATATTTACTACAGACACAGTGCTACAAAATTGTGTTTACTGCACTTGTTATAATAGATAATAATAGTAATAAACACCCCATAATTGATAGAAAAAGAACTTTGCTCCTCTGAATACGTACACTTACTCAAAAATGTTTCCGTACAACTGGAGGTAATGAAAAATTAGTATTAATGATGATTAATCTAAATTACTTGCAAAAAATAATCTAAGCAGATATGTATAAAGGCAACACAGTATATACATATGATGCATATACAAAAACTTTTCCGTAAAGTGTAAACTATGAGAAAGGCAGTCAACGATGTTCGAGCGCTCACATAAATAACAAGTCGGGGATTTACCGGAAATATGCGAATAGAAGGCCGCTACATTGCCGTCACATTCTTAGTATTGCCTACCATGAATACGGATATACGAGTATACTGTTATTCAGGTTAAGTGATGGGAAATGAGATGAGTGAAGAAATAAGCAAATAGACCTTGTAGTTCGTAATCTAATATAATTATATTGTGGAAGGAGCAGCGTTCTTTAGTCGAAATTGCTAATATTATTGATAAACCGCGTGCAAGTTTGCGTGCATTTTTAGTTGTATTAAGTCACATTAAGCTATACTGGACTTATAAAACATGTTTTAGTTTTCAACTATATCAATGGATGTCGTTAGATTTTATGGTCGTGCAGCAAAAAAAGATTACCCCAAAATTCTTACAAGAATTATTGCAAATGGCAAGAATTCAGAAGATTCCATGTTAGATGACACTGAAAATGATGCTAAAGTTCCCAGGCTACAACCAAATTGATAATTGCATTGACGACCAATTTATTGATCACCAAGGCGAATATGAACAGACAGATAACCAGTGGGACTCCGAAGACGACATTCCCCTTTCAGAAGTAAGAGATAATCTGAATCAAAATCATCCTGGGCAGAATAGAATTTCATGGAAGGAAGTGAAAACCCAAACAATTAGAGCCCTTCCTCCAAGGGAGATATGCCAACTACACCCGAATCACCCGGAACACCACTGATGTACTTCAGAAACTTTGTAGATTCAGACTTATTAGATCATATACAGTTTGCACACAAAAGTATTTGGAATACGGTATCCCTTACATTTATTATGTAATTATCAAACGCGAAAAAGAAAAGTAGGCTGTCAATATTGCGAATATGAACATATGTGACTAAGGGCTGCACAATATTGCAAGTATTAACGCTCACTTTAACCACCGGGTAAACGACGAAGCACACAAAAGTATTTGGAAATGCGCTAGGACCGCAGTGCTTGGACGTCGTTCACACGGTTACGTCGCTGGATACAAGTAGACGTATAGTATATATACTTCTGTTTTAGCAGTCTATGTGATTGTGTATAACGTTAAAAATGAAAACTAAAGCAACGACTCTGGAAGAACGTCAAATAATAGTTAGACTTTACCAGCAAGGCAACACTTATGCAAAAATAGCCGAAGACGTCGGGAAAGGTGTCTCTGCTGGGTGGGATATATAATAAAAAAGTTTAAAGACGAGAATATGATCGCAAAATAAGTTGAGAAAAGGTCGCCCAAGACAACTTACTGAACGGGACGAGAAGCGAATTCTTCAGGAAATTAAACAAGATCCTCGTAAAAATGTCAAAAGTATTGTAAGTGATCTTGCTACGTATAGTGGAAAAACAGTTAGTACAGAAACTGTAAAAGAAGTTTTAAGAAAGTCGGGGTATTCTGGGTATAGAGGCTAGAAAAAAGCCCTACATTAGCGAAGCGAATCGACGCAATGACCCGAAACATTCAGCACGTGTAGTCAAGGAGTGGCTGCTGTATAATACGCCAAAATGCCTCCATACACCTCCACAATCACCAGATTTGAACTCCATAGAACATTTATGGGGCGTATTAAAACAGCGTACATAAGCATCCAATTTCAAATAAAGCCGATCTGATCGCGGTAGTTCACGAAGAATAGCAAAAAAATGGACACCTTCACTACCCAACATCTAGTAGATTCCATGCCAAGGCGATTAGCGGCTGTAATTCAAGCTAAGGGTTACCCAACAAAATATTAGAGCGGTATTTGTCAAATATGTATATACAGGTATGTCTTAAGTTTTTTCTAATTTCCAAATACTTTTGTGTTGTATAATTTTGAACTAGCTTGTATTTGTCTCTTTTATCTGTATCAATGTTTCAGTGTAATGATGCCTAAATGAGCCTTTTTACAATTATTGAATTTTTACTAAACTGCTTGCATATGAAAGTCTTGCTAAGCACCTTAACCCTCTATGGTATGGTGTATACACGGTGGAGACTTTAACTGGAATATATTCGCTAGCGGGGTGGTGAATGATTTTTCAAAAAGTTCCCGAGACACGTCAACTTTTAAATGTATTTACCTACATTTTGCAAGTAATGTGAAAAATATAGCCCTTCAGGGGTGGCTGAAACCACCCTCGACATGATTTTTTTCAAATGCAACCCTATGGCTTGTGACCCCTCATTGTAAAGCTGGTGGAAAGAGGAATCCAACGCACTGATCAAATTTTAAAATAAACAAACATACTAAAAATTTTTAGTATGTTTGTAGGGTTGCATACAATTAAAACGTAATTTTATAGTTTAATTTATTTTTTTAACGCAACAATTTCGTACTCAAAATGTGTGTTGTTTAGTTTTGGAATGTAAACCTTACTTTTCATATGTCCCCACAAAAAATTCCAAGCAATTTTTTGCCACAACTGATATTTGTTATTTTTTGCTAGTGTTTTTACACGGCCGCAAAGAGTAATTTAGTTTGTATGCTGTATTCAGAGTTTGGAACGAAGTGTTATTTCAAATTGGTGAAAATGTCTTATTTAACTGAATCACTAAAAATCGAAATTTTGATGATGATTGGATATGGTGATAGGGCGCGAACTCAATGCGCAAGTTGTTCGCTTGTTTCGAGAAACGCATCCTGAGTTGCCACCACTAAATCAAGGTACCATTAGTGAAATTGAGGCACAATATCGAGAGATGGGTCATGTCAGGAATGTACCGAGTAAGAGGCAGGCTGTTGTTGATGACGACACGAAGTTGAATTTGTTGCTTGCTCTAGAAGAAAATCCAATCACTCCAGCCCGTCAACTGGCCCGTGATAGTAATCTTAATCACAAAACAGTTTTAAAAATACTTAAATATGAGAAGCTGTTCAAGAGCTACTTGAAGATGATCCAGATCGACGAGTGGAATTTTGCGATTTATTGATGACTTACTTGTATTGATCAAAACCAGTTATCTTTAGAGTGGATAGTTTTCTCTGACGAGGCTACTTTTACATTAAATGGGCACGTAAATCGCCAAAATTGACGTTACTGGGCTGAAGAGAACCCCCATTGGATGAGGGAACTTCATACTCAGCGCCCACAGAAAACTAATGTGTGGGCCGGAATAATACGAGATAGAATTGTAGGACCATTTTTCTTTGATGACACTCTTAATGGAGCAAGATACTTGCGTTTACTCCAGCACGAACTAATGCCAGTGCTATGTCATTTATTTCCAAACCCCTTAAACCCTAACTTGACCGACGAGAGGTTATGGTTTCAGCAAGATGGGGCCCCACCACACTGCTGCCATTGTTCGTCAGTATCTGGACAGAATTTTTCCCGGTAGGTGGATTGGGAGGTGAGGTAATATTGAGTGGCCAGCAAGATCTCCAGATCTTACACCACTGGATTTCTTTTTGTGGGGACATCTTAAAAGTAGGGTTTACATTCAGAAACCCAACAACATAGCAGATCTGCAGGAAAGGGATAAGAGAGGAAATCGGAAAAATAACACCGCAAATGTTGCATAATGTAAGGGACGAACCTACCACAGACTGGGATGCTGCCAACAAGTGAATGGTGCACATTTTGAACAATTGTTACGTTGAAAATAAATTTAATTTTGAAATTGTTTTAATTGTATGCAACCCTACAAACATACTAAAAATTAAAATTTGATCAGTGCGTTGGATTCCTCTTTCCACCAGCTTTACAATGAGGGGTCACAAGCCATAGTGTTGCATTTGAAAAAATCATGTCGAGGGTGGTTTCAGCCACCCCTGAAGGGCTATATTTTTCATATTACTTGCAAAATGTAGGTAAATACATTTAAAAGTTGACGTGTCTCGGGAATTTTTTGAAAAATCATTCACCACCCCGCTAGCGAATATATTCAAGTTAAAGTCTCCACCGTGTATTTGATTACACACAATTTAATTTTTCACGGTGTTGAGTCATATGGGGCGTGAGCTGAAATCGCACGATGTGTAGAATTTCCATTCTAAATTGAAAATAGGTACTTATACGAGGACTTATCAGTTTACTAACACTTTGTATGGAACTAAATACGTGTTTCTATACTGATCTTTACCCGTATAGGCCGTATCGTAGTCCACGTTGTCGTGACGAGCGCCTGTCACGTAAGAAGTGGGCGGAATCTACACTTCATTGGTCATTGTCGCTATTCTGGTAGGGGCAAATATGTCACCAGACAGTGCATACACTCACATACAGTCGACCCAGTTGATTACGTTGGCGGTAAAACACGGGTTATAACCACGCTAGCTTTGACCGACTGTATACAAAAAAACGTAGTTTTTGTGAGTGTTTTGATGCCTTATATTCTGTGCGCATACAATAACGACGAAGTGAGTTTTTAAAAGGTTTAAATTATACAAACTTTTATTTTATTTGCGTCATAATTCAATCATTAGAAAAATCGATATTTTTAATTAATACCTCTTTCAAAAACATGGCTTTCTGGAGGCCTTTCGGAAACGGATGAAAATAACGTAGCTTCAGATATAACCAGCGAAAATGTCGAAACGGTCGGGTACGATGAATTTAAAAATAAAGACTTACATTGTCAAAGCCAGCGTATTATTTTAAACATATATGAATGCCTAAAACGTGAAAATGAGAAAATGACTGATACTGAAATTATTAATCGAATTAATAAATTAACTAAAATTTCAATATCCACAATTTATCGCGTTGTTAAAGCTGGGACTGTTATAGATCACTCTGAATTACGAAATCAGAAAAAGCAAAAATTCAAAAATGTGGACGAGGCGACGCGGGACGTAATTAGGCGAATAATTTATGATACGTATAAAGAAAACAGTCCCGACTTTGGAATTAATTCAACAAAAATTACATGATTACCCTGATTATAATTATAAATCTCTAGAAACATTACGTGGCATCTTAGTAAACTCTGGTTTTAAATATAATCAAATTAATAATCGAATGACTATAATGGAATCAAGACGTATCGTTATACTTCGAATAGAATATTTGGCAAAAATTAGGCACTATCGCGAATCAAATAGGCATATAATATATCTTGATGAAACGTGGTTTGATACACATGACGCTGTTAAGTATGGCTGGGTAGATAGTTCTCCAAAATGTGCGTTAAATACTCCGTGTTCAAGGGGAAAACGGATTATAATACTTCACGCCGGAAGTGAAAACGGTTTTGTGCCAAATGCGTTATTACTGTCCGCTAAAAACATATCACAATCCTCTGCTGACTACCATGAAGATATGACCACAAATTTATTTGAAAAATTGTTTTCAGAACAACTGCTTTCGAATATCCCTCCCAAATCGGTCATTGTAATGGATAACGCGCCGTATAATTCGCGCATTTTAAATAAAATACCGAATATTACTACCAAAAAGGAAGATATTTTAAAATTCATGAGAAATAAAAATATTAACATCCCTGAAAAAGATTCCGGTAAAACGCAAGTTACTCGAATTAATAAAAGAGCAAAATTTAAAAAATGAATATGTCATCGATCACCTAGCTGGTATACACGGTCACACTGTTACAAGATTGCCACGATATTATTGCGTATTCAATCCTATTGAAATGATTTGGGCGGCGGTAGTCACCAACGTTAAGTGCATCAGAAGTGGATAACGTGAGAAAGATAATTGATGAATTAGATAACACATAATTGTGGAGAAACTGCGTTCGTAGTGTGATAAATAAAGAAGCCGAATACCCTCGCCTTCCATTGGTAAACCCGGTGATTATACAATTAAATAATTCTGAATCCGAATCTGAGTCCAAATCGGAATCTGAGTCCGAATCCGAATCTGCATCAGAATCCGAATCCGAATCTGCGTCGGAATCCGAATGATTCAATCGAACCTTTTCCGTTTGATTACGTTCGGTTAGGTTCGATTTTATGTGACGCCTTCTTCTGTTCGTTTATTTATTACGTTTTTCTGAGTTTTATTTACGTTTTTCATGGTTGTATTTTACTATTTATTTTCGTTATTGGAATTAATTATTTATTTATATATTTATTTCACCAGAAATGTTTTTTGTTTCGTCGTATTTAGTATTTTTTTGGAATTGTTATTTATTTCTAAATATTTACATATATTTATTTATTGAGTGTATATTTTTTTGTTTTAAAATAACTTCCCGACTTAAACTAATGTAATCCTTCCCATCCCTTCCTGGCAAGGATATGTTCATACCTTCTCGATGGTCCTTGCTGAGCAATAATATATTTTAATTAAAAGATGGCTTTTTGTTTAGTTCTGACGCATTTTTAAATATTTTTAACATTACTTGTTTGCAAGTACAAAAAAAATTTGTATAATATACAAATAAATATAAATAATACATACATGTATTATCCTGACTTTTTTTATTTACAGACATATATGTATGTATGTAGGATAAACAAAGTCATGATAAAAAAGCGACGTTAATTACTTATTATTACGTATCCTAAAAGTTATTGTTCCAGCACGCCCATGGAATCATAAAGTTGCACCGCTTTTTTTGTTCCCCACGCGTATTTATCATTTTCAATTCAGAATAGATGGACTATATATCATATTATTTTTATTTAATCGTTCTCCCTCGGCAATTTTCGTTGAATGATATTTACATGCAGACTGGAGAATGCTCCTGACGCCTGTTGTTTAGCGAGGTTATGGTGCTTTATACAATTACCGGTAAACGAGCCTGAGTTTTTACTCCTAATTTGTTGATAAAGTGAAGAACAAAAATATTCCGTAGTTGGAAACTCAATCTATGTTACAGTGGTGTATCACAGCATTCGGATTTTATATAGAGGTTTGATTTGTAGGACCTAACGCAATTGTATTTTTGAATATACAGTGTGCGATTAGAAGTTTATTCGTGAATGTTGTTTGGTTTTTGTTCGCGATGGATCCGAAAATAATTTATGGGAAAAAACAACGCGTTGAAGTCCTAATACCAGATGTGCAGAATGATGAAGATTTTTTTAGGCCACAGCCCGATTTGTTAGAAAGTGGTTAGTGAGCTTTTTTATTTACATTCTAAGTAGATTTTTATCGGTGATATCTTACTTGCAGACTCTAGCTCAAGTGACGCAGAGTCCAATTCTCCAGAACAAGAGGATTTTGATGACGAAAGTGATCTTCCGCTTGCACGTCTTCAAAATCGTAATACCCCTGGTGCTGATTATGGTGGGCGCATATTACAAAAACATAAAATAGCTTGAAATGGAAAAAATTCTAACAAAGAAGCCGGTCAGACGCCGGTTTGGGCTTCACAGCTGGTTCCCGAAACTGTTGTGGAAACTCCCTTGTGTAGTATTTTTACAAATGAGTGGATAAGGCTTCGTTGGAATACATCAGAGACCAAGCGAATCTTTACGCAACTCAAACTGATATAGGTGCCAGTTTTTCTCCATCTTCCAAAGAACTTGAACAGTTCCTTGGAATTTGTTTTTATATGTCTCTTATAGCGGTATCTGGCACTAGGCGATATTGGAGTAATGCATGTAGAATACATCAATGATTCCAATCGGGCAGCATTTGTCTGTAAATGAACAAATAGTGCCATATAAAGATCGGATTGGGTTGAAACAGTACAACTCCAAAAAACCTACAAAGTGGGGTTACAAATTATTTTGTTTGGCAGGAGCAAGTGGCATTGTCTATGACTTTGAGGTTTATTGTGGATCTATGGAACAACCTCAAAATTTATCAGATATAAGTGCTAGCGGCAATGTAGTCATTCGATTAGCTGAACGTATACCGAAAAACCAAAACTATCTTCTGTCCTATGACAATTGGTTTTGTAGCCCTGAACTTCAGATCCAATTAGCTCGAAATGGCATCCACAGCGTGGATACAGTCCGT
The DNA here is from genome assembly GCA_029963805.1 of Aromia moschata. NCBI lineage: Eukaryota > Metazoa > Arthropoda > Insecta > Coleoptera > Cerambycidae > Aromia > Aromia moschata. Next base: position 68,548 of record JAPWTK010001036.1, on the reverse strand, counting down.
ACAAACCGCATACCACAAAATGGTTTGCCATCTGATAATGTCCTAAAAAAACAAGGTAGAGGTAGCTATGTCGAAAAGGTTGCAACTTATTAATCTACTCAACTTAGACTTGTCAAATGGCAAAACAATAAAGTATCGTCTTTGCTTAGTACATTTTCGGAATATGCAGAAAAAAACAGGAAGATGCAAGAACAGAAAATTAAGTAATGTGTACCAAATGTCAGTGTTACTTATGTTTTGTGTCAGAACGAAATTGCTTTCAACGGTTTCATATATGATCTTGTTCTAGGTACAATAAAGTAGATAAAAAAATTAAATCATATGACTTTTTTATCAAAAATATTTTGAAATTGTACATTGTATTTTTGAATATACATTTTTTTCCAAAACAAAAAAAACAAAAACAAAATGTATTTCATCAACAAACGTATCTAATCTCTTTCCACATACGTTAGAGTCACATATTTCCAATAAAAAAAGTTGACACGTTTTTAAGGTAATGTGTACCATAGGGTTAATATGATAATACAGTATTTTCAAATACTTTTGTGTGCAATTGTAGTTCAAGAAAGTAATTTATTCTCTCGCCAACGTGATCCAAGTTAACCATTTCTCTTGACTATTGAAGAGATAGAACGGTTTATTGGAATAACAATTTTTATTTTTGTTATGGCAAAATGAGACGCAAGTGAAGAAAGTTGTCGAAACAATGTGAAGAAATCGTAGGGAGCACATACAACCAAACATACATTTCAACGATAAAAATAATTTAGAGAATAGCGGAGATAAACTGTTCAAAATATGTCCGCTTATTGACAAACTGGTGAAGAATTAAAATAAAGTTCCTATGACCGTTTTTTAGAAAAATATTCCCGCTAAATTTCCCGAAACACGGGGAGTCCGGGGCAGTTTACCAGGGGAGAGGTAAAAAATTATCTACTGCTCATAAAATCTTTGTGGAAGGAGGTATTGCGCTGTTGTCATACTTCGTACACGTGCCACGTACCTTTTGTTTTGCTCAGACAGCGCTATTGCATTCCGCAGTTTGGGTTCGAAGAAGGGAGTGATAATACGTTTTTGCGTCCGGTAAGTTAATTTTTTCAATTTTAGATTACTGTAAGTTCCCAAAAAACCGTGTAACTTAAGTGATTAAATAAAGTCTTTGTATTCCAGTGTTTTTACCATCTGAAAATCCTTTTTTAAAAATTGTGTTAACCGAACCGAAACGTTAACTGGCGCTGCGAACAGGATTCGGTAGCAGTGTCCCGACTGAACAGTTTTTCGTCGCGAGTACTTCGAAAAGTTCAACAAGAAAATTTCGAGAACCAACCACGTCCAACTACCAGTCGGAAGACACCGTTCCTTCCAAGAATTGACTACCGAAGGAGACAAAAAGGATCAAACCTCGACTACATCGACCGCATCAATCACCAGGTTATAAGAGATCAAGGACTGGACCGCTACAGAACTGCACGAACAGTAAGTAGAGCCATTTTCCTATCTCACCTCTGTGTTTTATTGAAACGATTCGTAAAACATTTATTTTAATTAAGATTGGTTATCAAAACCAGATTTTTGCCGTAAAGATCAATCAAAATCTACTTACGTTGAAAATCACCGAGTAAACTAACTCACTGGGCTAAGAAAGAAACAAAAGAGGAAGAGTCCAAGAAAGACACATCCCACAAATCAATTTTTTCTTTTTCTTTTCACATTTCTCACATTTTTGCATCGAAAACTACACCTTGTTGTCAATTGTTGGCAACTCAACGTGGCGTTGAGTGAACGACTTTGTTGGTTATTGTGCACCTACATTTTTCTCGATTTTCGCGAGTTGTAGTGCTTGATAATTAACAAGCTTTGTGTTAAAGTGTAAATTAGCGAAATAAGGCTTGACGCCGATGGAAAATACGCCAAATTCTACATTGATTTGTGGTAAAAGTATATAAATTAAGATATTAAATTGAGATACAGATAAGGAACATTCGTAAACAAACACAAAAACTGTGTCAAAGCTATCAGCAGTGTTGCCAGATTCTTTTCGAATTCTTGGATTTAGGGAAGTGTTGAGGGACTGATAGGAACGAAGTACTTCTGATCCGTTGAGGAGAGTCAGTTCCTTTCGCGGTCTCCCATATTGAAATAGTAATAATAAAATAATATGGAACCTAAGCAGGGTGATATGGATGAAATAAAGGCTATGTTTGCATCCATAACAACAAATATGCAGATAATGGGAGGGGAAACTCGATGATGTTATCAGAGAAGTGAGAGAAACGAAATTGGAAAACGAAGCGTTGAGAAGTCAGATAAAAGGACAGGAGGTAAAGATTGCCAATTTAGAAAGAGAAGTGAGAAGAAAAATCTGATCATTAAGGGTATGCCGGATGAAGAAGAAGAGGATGCTGAAGAAACCAAGAAGAGGATAGTCAGGTTATGTGAGACGCTAGGGGTGGACATCAAACCAGAAGTCGACGTGGATGAGGTAAGACGATTAGGGAAGCCAGCTGCGGGCAGGCAGAGACCAGTACTGCTAAAAATGACAACGAGTAACAAGAAAATGGAGATATTAAGGAGCGCTAAACAGCTGAAGGGCACAAACATCTGGATAGACGAGGATTACCCAAAAGGATATCCAAGAGGAGCGAAGACACCTGATCCCGAAATTAAAAGAGGCTAGGAGCAGAGGCCTCAAAGCTCAACTTAAATACAACAAATTAATAATAAATGAGGAGATATACGACATGAACAATTTAACGAGTCAAGCGTCAACTAGCCAAGAAACTAATGGGGAGAAGAAGAGAAAAACAGTCATGCGATCTCCAGAATCAGACAAACTAGTCGAACAGCTTCGGAAAATTACACGGATTTCAAAAAACGTGCGCAACTAGCCAATGGTAAAAATAGGATGGTTAAAACGGATAATGGACGCGGAAACGACAATGGTAATGAGCATATGGAAACTGGAAACAATAAGGGTTTGGCTGTGGATACGTGGAATATTCGGTCAATAAATGATAAGGAACACGAGTTAATACATGAGTTTGAACAAGCTGAGATAGATCTCCTAGCCATAACAGAAACTAAAAAAGAAAGGGCGACACGCAATCGAATTGGAGAACGGGCACATGATGATACTAAGTGGTGTAGGAAATGACAGAAGGGCACAGGGAGGGGTTGGCTGTATTATAAAGAAAACCTTGACCAAATATATTACTAGATGGGACACCGTATCGGAAAGGATAATGTTGGTAGAATTAAATTTAAGAAAAGGAAATAAGATAAACGTATTGATACTATATGGACCAAATGAAGACGAGAAAGCAGAAACAAAAGAAAAATTTTGGGATGAAGTCACGACAATAACTGAAAGTGTAAAAGGTGATGTCATCATATTGGGAGATTTAAATGGCAGAGTTGGTAGGAGGGACCAGAGAAGTGGCGATGTTATAGGAATTCATGGGGAAGCGATAAGAAATAACAATGGAAGCAGAATTATAGACTTCTGCATAGAAAATAATATGCTAGTTATGAATACCTTTTTCAGGCACAAGGACGCCCATAAGTACACTAGAGAAGTCAGCAGCCGTAATGAAAAGTCGATAATAGACTACGCAATAGTAAGTAGAAATATGAGATATTTGATAAAGGATGTGAGAGTGCGAAGAGGTCTTGAAATCAACAGCGACCACTATCTTGTCTTAGTCAAAACCAGGATAAGACCGAACATTGAGGTCGACAAGAAGGATAGACTACAAAATAAGACAAGGGAGGTAATTAAATCATATAAATTGAACAACCAGGATATAGCAGAAAGGTACAGAGAGAAAGTCCACGAGCTTATTGAAGTAAGCAGAAATGGCGATAATTGTAGCCTTGAAAATATGTGGAACAACTTCAAACATATATTACTAGAAGCTGGGAGAGTAACGTGTGGCACGATAAAGATCAACAGAGGCAGGAAGCAGACCGCATGGTGGAATGCAGAAATCAAGAGAGAAGTCAAGGCAAAGAAGGCCAAGTGGCAAAAATACTTAGCACACAAAAATGCAGATAACTACAGTGAATACAAAAGGCAAAGAGAAAAGTCAAAATATTAGTATTGGAAGCAAAAGGAAAATCCTGGGAAGAATTCGGGCATAAAATTGAAACTGATCATAACACGAACCAAAAAACTTTTCTATACAGTCCTCAAAAATATAAGACTAGGTAACAAGAAACAACCCATAAAGCAAATTAAAAGTGAGAATGGGAGAATATTAACGTCGGAGGAAGACATTGTTAAAAGATGGAAAGAATATTTTCAAAATCTTCTAGGAGGACAAAACAACCAAGACAATGTATTACTAGTAGACGAAAATAAAATTAGCCACCCGTCAGGGGATGCCATAGAGATAGAAGATGTCAACACCAGCATACACAAGCTTAAAAAAGGAAAGGCAGCGGGACATGATAGCATTACTGCGGAAATGTTGAAGAACATGGGTGAAGATGGACTAAAGATGCTGACACAGATATGTAATCTAGCATGGAAAGAGGCGAAAATTCCGGAAGACTGGAATGTAGGTGTTATTGTTCCAATATTCAAGAAAGGTGACAGGAGGGAGTGTAATAACTACCGTGGAATCACTCTCCTAAGTATTGCAGCTAAAGTGTATGAGCGTATCTTGGAAACCAAGCTTACAAGAGAAATTGACTCTCAACTCGAACAATGTCAAAGTGGCTTCAGAAAAGGCCGAAGTATACATGATCATATATTCACGTTTAAACAGATCATAGAGAAAACTAGGAATACAAACATCCAAGTGTTCCAGGCCTTTCTAGACCTTGAAAAGGCCTTTGACAGCCTACCAAGATCAGAAATACAAAATACCCTAATTAGAAGAAAAGTGGATCCTAGGCTGAGAAGGGCAATTATGAGCTTCTACTGTGACTCACGAAGTTGTGTAAGGACTGATAACATGCAATCGGAACAGTTCCTGGTTATGGAGGGCATACGGCAGGGAGGTGTTTTGAGCCCTGTACTGTTTAATTTAGTCATGGACGATGTTATTAAGGAGACCAGAGGAAAAACTTCAAAACTCTATATGGGGCATCGTAACCTGGAACCAGTGTGGATAAGTGAATGCGCCTTTGCTGATGATATCTTAGTGCTCGCAAGAAGTGATACGGAACTAAAGAAAAATTTAAACATATGGAATGAAAAACTGAAAGAAAGGAAGCTGAAGCTAAATGTAAGTAAAACCAAAATAATGACAGGAGGATGGCCAGACATTGCAGTTAACGTTGAGCTGAATGGCGACAAGGTGGAGCAAGTAAGCACCATGAAATATTTGGGTGTACACATAGAGAGCCAGGGTTATCAAGACCAGGAGATCAATGCGAGATTACAAAGTGCTTCCAACATGTTTCACAGTATGAAGAGCAGCTTTATAGGAAAGAAGGAAGTTTCTATAAAGACTAAAATGAGTGTCTATAATTCAATTTATGTGCCTATATTGATCTTTGGTTGTGAGAGTTGGGTCCTGAATCAAAAGCATAAAAAGTATGGTGCAAAGTATGGAAATGAAGTACCTAAGAAAAGTCCTGGGAATTACGCGGAAAGACAAAATAAGAAACGCTGACATTAGGGAACAACTTCAGGTGCAGTCAGTGCTAAGCAGGATCGAAAACCGGCAGTTGGGATGGTTTGGGCACCTGATAAGGATGAATAATGATAGACCAGTCAAGAAAGTTTGGGAAGCCAAGAGACAGATAAAAAGAAGGAAAGGTAGACCACCAACAACATGGGACCAGGGTATCGCGCGAATATTGGAGTCGAGAGGGATCACCAGAGCTGAGGCGACAACTATGGCAAAGAACAGGAAAAAATGGTCCACATTTGTGCATGGCGAGAGACAGTAGTTTTTAGTATAAGCCTACACCTTCGGGTAGAAAGGCAAAGATTATATATATATATATAAACTACACCTTTCGAATAAACTCATACGATTACATGATATTGAATTACTTTTAAACAATTATTTGTATATTGGCTTAGATAACAAGCGCTTCATTGTTAAACATCCAAAATGACGACCGAAAAATTAGATTCATCAATGTACAAAATTTATAGTGACCAGATACCCACTTTTTCTGGCGAAAAACAATACCTCTGCCAATTTATTAGAGCATGTAACGATTTGTATACCCAATTCGGAAAACCAACAGAAAGTACGCGCAAAAATAACAAACTAATTGCAAGTACCATAGTAGGAAAATTCGGCCCCCGTTTAGAAATTAACACCTGGCCCTTAATTAAATTAGTGCTCGAACAAAGTTTCGGCGATTGTCGATCTGAAAACACATTAATTAATACCTTAATAACATCACCTTTAAAATCGGAAACCGTGATAGAATTTGCAACACGGTTACAAAAATTAAGAAGTCTACTAGTAAGTAAGGCAAACGAAGAAACAAAGTTAATTAAAGTCGAATATTACGAACAACTCACCTTAAAAACGTATGTAATGCATCTACCGCCGAATATCCAAACAATTATAAAGCGTCGCAATGTAACCACCATAGAAGAAGCTATCGCAATAACTAGCTCGGAGATAGACCAAACCGAATACGAAAAAAGTTTACAAAAACTAAAATCATCCCAAAATCAAAATTTCAGAAATAATGTGCCACAAAATACATTCTACCCAACATTCAAACGATTTAAGTAACTAAATACTTACACTTGGTTACAGGAAATATACAGGAAATTGGTTACAGGAAATAAATATTAATGAAATTATTATTCGGTAACACTTACTTTTTAATGCACTACCCAGTGAGATCAGAAACTTAAATTTTGACCAGTACAAGCACTTCTTTAAAAAAATTCTAACAGAAAACCCTCTATATGAAATTAATGATTTCTTTCTTTTGGATTTTAGTAACCTACGATAATTCTAAAACTTTCATTTTGACTAGTATTGATATTCGTTTTGTATATATTTTTATTTTGTACTTTGTTATTTGTATTTTATTTTTGTATTCCTGTTATTTTTATTTATAGATTCTACAATTTGACCTGTGTAAACACTACTAAGTGTATAACACCAATAAATTATTTATTTATTATTATTTATAATCTAAATCAAATCACAGAATTACTCGATTCCCTTGAAGAAAAAATATTATTTGCCACTAATAACATTATTGATTATACCCTATTGAATAAAGAGGAACTAAAAACAATTTTAGACATAACACAAACAGAACATTCCAATATTAACGAAATAACAGAATATACCGACTGGCTGAGACTAATTCAGGCCCGCGTTTATAAAAAGAGTTCAAAAACATTAATAAAATCTCTAATTCCTATCCATATCTGATGAATCTTTTCAATATATACAATTGATTCCTATTCCTATCAATAATACCATACTCGTCCCGACTAAACCATCCCTACTACATGGCTCTACATCTTTCTACTTATAAGAGACAGATGTCAAATAATCGCATACTTGTGTTTCTACGAAGTCAAAAGTTGACCCAGCGACCCTGATTGCATCACAAGACTCTTGGATGGCCAACCTTCTACTTGCCCGGTCATCCCTTACCTACAACAAGACGACATTATAGAAGAAATAGCGGAAGGATCCATCATCCTCATTCCAAAGGATCCACTTTTAACTCAAACGAATTGCAAAGTTTCAGAGCACCAAGAAATAAAAGTACCTACACTTGTGCAGGTTCCTGTAGGATGCTCCATCTCAGTACACCACCAGACGTACTTAAACGAGCAAAACACCCTGTACAGTCGCCCTATGGAGACCATTCACCTAGAAACAACTAGCTACACCGATGCGAGAAACTCGAGTGCCTTGATGACACCCCCTCGCCTGACGAAACACCCGGATCCACGACCAATTGTCTCATATCCGAATAGACAATACAAGTGAATCATCCAGATTACATAACTAGATCCCCACAGATATCAATGAAATTGTTCCGTCTTTATTCAATATTTTAATTAATTTTACTCCTCAAGTGTATGCAACCAACATTACTCATACACTGTCATTTTTTTCCCCCACTCTCCCGCTCCAAAAAGGCACAGGACAGCAGTGTCAAGTATGAATTTTAACTCAACTCTCTCGAAGACAAGACACGCGACTTTTTGCTCTCTCCTACGTTAACAACGCATCAGATATTTTAGTGCATCTACTTGCACAGTGCATCAGTGACTATTTTGGGTTATCCCAACTGCAGTGCACATCAGTGACGCCGGCCGGCATAAGTGCATCGGAAGGAAAGCACCCACGTGCACATAGACCTTGGGAGATCGCGGCCTACGGAAGAAAACGTAAGTGCCTTATTTCGAATACAGTCCACTAGATCCCTCTCGCACATATTTTTTGGTACCTTCTCCCGGATTTTCCTTGATCTGTTGGTGCATTTTTATAATTATCTCATTAAATATACTTAATAATAGACGCCTATCATCTATTATTTTATTGATATTTTACCGCCAATTCTCGGTACATTCCATCCATCCTGAGCCGCAGGTGTCAGGTGACCGCTTGGCTGACGGTGTTATTGTTTTTTGTCTCGCGCTGTGCGTACTGCTAGCGTTTTTTGCTCTCGCGTTGTCTTATTTATCCGTGTTTATTTATACTTGTAAATTTTACACTCGCTCTCTCAAAAATAAAGGCTTAACTTTACGGTCTTTATTATTTGACGATTCAAATTGATTTCTCTCTCAATAATACTTTGTTATTTTTTAATAAAGTTACTCTCGCGCTTAGTTTAATTTTGAATACATACTAAGTGTTGACATTTCTCTTTTTAAGATTAAATATTTCTTTATTCTCTCACAATGTCTAAATTAAAGCAAGCCAATGCGTTTAGGCAAACTCACATTGTTAACATAAAAGAACTTAGACAAATTGCAGATAGTGCGCTCACAGATAAATCTCTACATGATAATTTTAAATGTAGGTTCGCTGTTTTAAGTGAAATTAAAGCAGGCTTTGATAAGCAGCACACCAATATTTTGAATATCGTTTCTACCATGGAAGACGGTGATTTAGAGGAGGAATATAAGGTACAAACAGAATTTAATTCTCACTATTTTCATGTACAGGCTGTTTTCAAACAACTTTTTTGGTGACAGTAAAGATACTTTAGATACTTCTTCTAAATCTGTAGGTGTAAAACAAAATGTAAAACTCCCTAAAATTGGTTTACCGCAATTTAATGGCGATGTTTCTCAGTGGCAAACTTTTATAGATAGTTTCCGCTCTCTCATTCATGAAAATGACTCTCTATCAAATATTGAAAAATTCAATTATTTGCTACAGTGCCTTAAAGGTGAACCTTTTAATTTGACAAGGGCCACTCCGCTTAATAGCGCTAATTATTTAGTTGCATACAATGCACTTGTCAAGAGGTATGACAATCCTCTTATTATAGCTACAGCTCATTGGCATGCTATAGAAAATACAAAAAAACTCGGCGGCTCCGAAGGTCCTGGGGCTCTTCGCTTTCTTGTGGATGCCTTTCGTGAAAATGTCTCTATTTTAAAAAATATGAAGTTTCCAGTCAAGCAGTGGGACTTTATTTTATTTAACATGTTATTTGATCGCTTGGATAAATCAACTGCTACACGTTTCGAACTTTCTCATGACATATCTTCAAATACGGAAGATTCTTTTGAAATCTTACTAGACTTTCTGGATAAACAGTGCGACGCTCAGAGTAAAGTTGCCTTATCTAGGAATTTTAACTTGAAAGCAGCTGATTTATCAAAGTCGGAGTCAAATCCCAGGCAATACTCTACAAGCAGATCAGTTACCTCTACTTCTCTCACCACTAACACTCAAATGTCGTGTCCGCTTTGTAAAGCCGACCATTCGATCTATCATTGCCCCAATTTTCTTATGAAATCTCCTCAAGAAAGATTTTCTTGTGCGAAAACGAATAAGTGGTGTACAAACTGCTTAGGAAATAAACACTCTGTTGAAAATTGTCTCTCTCGTGGAGTGTGCAGGAAGTGCTCCAAGAAACATAACACATTGTTACATTTTTCCTCAAATGCTCCGAACAATAACTCGTCTCCAAGTACTTCTCAGCCTAACACACACTCGACTCAATCTCAAGCGTCATCTTCGACGTCCTTGACTCACTCACCTCATGATTCGCTCTCTACATCTAACACTCTATTATCGCACGATAATTCTCTCGTGTTGTTGTCTACTGCCATGGTTGGTGTTTTGAATGGACACGGACAATTTACACCAGTTAGAGCGCTTATTGATAGTGCTAGCGACTCTAACTATATCTCTTCTCGTTGTGCAAATAAACTGGGGTTAGCTAGACGCTCGTCTAATATCTCAGTCTGTGGCATAGGTCAGACTAGTGCTCACTCTTCTCAAATCGTCTCCTCTAGTATTAGACCTTGTCACTGACACCTCTCCAACATTTGAGTTGGATTTTATTGTTCTCTCTAGGATTTGTTCGAATATGCCCTCTGTCTCTCTCGAAGATACCATATTATCGAATTTCTCAAATCTCTCTTTGGCAGATCCTAAATTTAATATCTCTGGCCCTATAGATATGCTATTAGGTGCTGACACTTTTGGTCATATTCTAAAAGGTGCTACCCTTAACCTTTCGAATGGTTTAGTAGCCATTGACACAATCTTCGGATGGATGGTTACAGGTAAAATGGAGAAACCTCCTACTACCATCGTCTCTAACACTTTTCTCTCTCACGCTGATCTTTCTTTGGAAAGGTTAGTAACTAAATTTTGGGATTTGGAGCAAGTTCCTCGCTCTCAAAAATTGACACCCGAGGATAATCTCGCTGAAAATCATTATTCCAGTACCGTTTCTCATTTGGAATCTGGTCGTTTTGTAATAGCTCTTCCTTTCCGAAAGGATCTTCCAACATTCCAAGGTACTCGTGACCTAGCTTTACGAAGACTTAACTCACTCGAACGTCGTCTCTATAACCAACCAAACCTTCTCTCTCAGTATTCTGAATTTATGATGGACTATCTGTTGTCAGGTCATATGTCTCCATGTAAGGAAATTTCTTCAGACTTGCACTCTTATTATATTCCCCATCACTGCGTCTTTAAACCGGACAGCTCAACCACTAAGCTGAGAGTAGTTTTCGACGCTAGTGCAAAGGACATGAATAATTATTCACTCAATGATACTCTCCCTTCCTGGGCCCAAACTTCAACAAGATCTGAACTCAATCCTACTCAGATTTCGTCTCCATGCTGTGGTATTCACCGCAGATATTAAACAGATGTTTAGGCAGATTTTAGTTCGCGAGGAAGATCGCTCTTATCAAAAGATATTATGGCGTTTCTCAAAAGATGATCCAGTTCAAACCTTTGTTCTCAATACGGTCACGTATGGTATGAATTGCTCTCCCTTTTCTTGCCATTAGAACTTTGTTACAACTCGCGAAGGAATTTAAAAATGAGTTTCCTATCGTTTCAAAAATTCTTGAAACCGATGTATACGTCGATGATGTATTATCTGGCAGCAACTCTTTGAACTCTGCTCTTGAAGTTCAACAAGAGCTCATATCACTTCTCAATAAAGGATGTTTTGAATTACGTAAATGGGCTAGTAATCACCCAGGTTTACTCACTCACTTGCCATCTAGCAGTTTACCATTTGCATTAGACTCAGAAACTGATTCGACAGTTAAAATATTAGGTCTTCAATGGTCTCCCCTCCTCAGACAGTTTCATTTTTAAAATCACGCCTCTCCAGAAAATCTGTACAAAAAGATCAATGTTATCGGACCTCGCTCGAATATTCGATCCATTAGGTTTCTTGACCCCTCTCACTCTATATTTGAAGTTCATAATTCAACAGCTCTGGGCCAGAAACACTGATTGGGACTCTCCCCCGTCTGATGACATTTTAGACATTTGGACTCAATTCAAACAGGAACTTTCTGCTATCCAGGACATTCATATTCCTCGTCACATTATTCCCGAAAGTTACATTGCTCTAGAATTACACGGGTTTTGTGATGCCAGCTCTAGGGGATACTCAGCGGTTATTTATCTGCGCTCTACTCTACCCTCTGGTAAAATTCAGGTCAACTTTATTTGTGCAAAATCTAAGGTTGCTCCACTGAAATCCATATCAATTCCCAGACTTGAACTCTGTTCAGCTCTACTTCTCTCCGAACTGATGAACTTTGTACTGTCACTTTTCGAAGATCATATAACCATCTCTAAAGTTTATGCATGGTCAGACTCGACTATAACTCTCGCTTGGATTAATTCCTCACCTCACCGATGGGGTACGTTCGTATGTAATCGGGTCACTAAGATTCATGAGAACGTCCCTTCCTCAATTTGGCGACATATTAGCTCGCAGGATAATCCTGCCGATCCCGCCTCCCGTGGACCTTTGCCATCTGCTCTAATCTCAAACTCTCTCTGGTTTTCCGGACCTCGATGGCTCTCTATGTCGTCAGAATATTGGCCAACTCTCTCTGATATTCCAGAGACTGATGAAGAAAAACATCATGTCACTCTCCTCAGTGTAGAGAATCAAACCCCTTCAAAAAACACTCTTTCTGAACTAATTGAAAAATACTCTTCACTCTCTAAGAATTCAACGAATCTTGGCTTACATTCTAAGATTTCTTCACAATCTCAAACACGCTCAGGCCAAGCAGTCTGGTTATTTATCTCGTTCAGAATTAGAAAATTCGTTAACCCTTCTTATCAAAAATGTACAAGAAGAGGAATTCTCGACAGAAATTTATCGCCTCAAATCTCAGCGACCACTCCAAAGGACTTTTAAGAAGTTAACTCCATTTTTGGATAAATCAGGAGTTCTCAGGGTGGGCGGTCGCTTAAGTAACTCTTATCTCTCTTTCTCCCAAAGACATCCTTGTCTTTTGCCAAGCAAACACAGACTCGTGGATATCTTAATAGATCACACTCATAAGGTCTTTCTTCACCCCGGAGCTCAAACTCTTCAGTATTTGCTATCTCAGCGATATTGGATTTTAGGCGCAAAACGAGCTATCCGTAGAGTAATCTCTCGTTGTCACACGTGCTTTCGTGCAAGGCCAATTTCTCATCAACCACTCATGGGTGACCTCCCTGCTGCTAGAATCTCTCAAATAAAACCATTCTCCAAAGTAGGTGTTGACTTTGCAGGCCCTTTCTTTATTACTCTAGGAAAGCATCGTGGTGTTAAGTCCCAAAAGGCTTGGATATGTGTATTTGTTTGTATGGCCACTAAATGTATACACCTCGAATTAGTCTCATCCTTGTCTACGGAAGCCTTTCTAGCTGCCTTTCGTCGTTTTACTTCTCGCCGTGGTACGTGTACGGACATTTTCTCTGACTGTGGAACTAACTTCGTTGGTGCTGCCAAACAGCTGGCTTCTCTCATGAAAAACTCCACATCAGAGCATGAACACATATCTTGGCATTTCAATCCCCCTGCCTCTCCAAACTTTGGTGGTTTGTTCGAAGCAGGGTCAAGTCCGTCAAACATCATTTGACTCGAGTCGTTGGCACACAAATTCTCACATATGAAGAGCTCAACACAGTTCTTACTCAAATCGAGGCAGTTCTCAACTCTCGCCCTCTCTGCCCAATGAGTTCGGACCCAAGAGATCTCTCAGTACTCACTCCAGGTCATTTTCTGACTCTTAATCCTCTCAATTCTCTCCCCGATGATGACGTCACAGAAATAACCCTTGGACGTCTTAATCGTTGGCAGCTCCTCCTCCGTATGCACCAGGATTTTTGGCGTCGCTGGCATCGGGAATATTTACACACGCTCTTGCAACGAAGCAAGTGGCTAGATTCCTCAGTGCCAATTGAAATAGGCACCCTCGTTCTCTTAAAGGATGAATTGTCACCACCTCAAACTTGGCACATTGGTCGAGTTGAATGTGTTCACCCTGGTCGCGATAATGTTACACGCGTGGTCACGGTGCGCACAGCGCGGGGCAATCTCAAAAGACCTGTCTCCAAGGTCTGTCCTTTACCCTCCAATTAAACTTCTCATCTCTCCTACCTTTTTCTCCTTAACTCCTCTCTCCCTCTCTCCTTTCTCCGGTAAAATGTTAGTAACATTTTAGGTGAGCGGTATGTTCCGTCTTTATTCAATATTTTAATTAATTTTACTCCTCAAGTGTATGCAACCAACATTACTCATACACTGTCATTTTTTCCCCACTCTCCCGCTCCAAAAAGGCACAGGACAGCAGTGTCAAGTATGAATTTTAACTCAACTCTCTCGAAGACAAGACACGCGACTTTTTGCTCTCTCCTACGTTAACAACGCATCAGATATTTTAGTGCATCTACTTGCACAGTGCATCAGTGACTATTTTGGGTTATCCCAACTGCAGTGCACATCAGTGACGCCGGCCGGCATAAGTGCATCGGAAGGAAAGCACCCACGTGCACATAGACCTTGGGAGATCGCGGCCTACGGAAGAAAACGTAAGTGCCTTATTTCGAATACAGTCCACTAGATCCCTCTCGCACAGAAATCAAGCTATTATTTGGTTTAATCGCATGGATGGGGCTGGTTAAAACGCTGACAATTGTCGATAACTGGAGTAAAAATCCACTATTTTACAATAGTTTTGTTATCTCCATCCTGATACGCAATATATTTGAGCTACTACTTAGGAGGCTTCATTTTGCAGACACACTGCTTATACAGAGGAGATAGACTTCATAAAATAAGGCAATTGGTTGAAATGTTTACCAAAAATTTCCAGTTGTTATACGAACTTAACGAAATTATATGCGTTGACTAATCTCTGATTCCTTTTCATGGTAGACTGCTAATGAAACAATGTAATAAACAAAAACGGCACAAGTACAGAATTAAAATTTTTTTACTTTGTTCTGGTAGGTGAATCCATCACCTATAATTTGGCGATATATGCCGGAAAAACGTTGGAGCAAACTATATAAAACTATACCACAGGGTGTGGTAATGAATTTATGTGAACCGGTTTTAGATCAGGGCAGAATTTGCTAATAAAATAGTACACAAGTTTGGAACTGGCCGAACGCTTGCTACAGAGAAACACATATTTAGTGGGAACTCTGAGTAATGGAAAAATAATAGAAAAAATAAAGTAATAGAAAATACATAAGTAAATGGCGGTATACCTAAGAAAATGGCGAAATTAACCCATTAACACCCAAACAGACACAATTTTTCGTCCTTTTTGGAGCGTCAATCTCGAAGTGAAATTAATGAATTCACTCAATAAAAACCACTTATCCCAATGTTTTCGGATGTGATCTTTCGATTTCCGGGAATTGTGATTAAATGCTCCAGAAAAAAATATGGCTGACTTTATGGAGAAAAGTACTGAAAATTTGGGGATTCTTTTTTTTTTATATATATATTTTTTTTTTGTCCAAAAAGTACTCTAACCTACTCCGGATTGTGGAGGGAGGTGGAGGCAATAGTTGGAGTTGATGATAGGATTTTTTTGCCGACCTCAGCTGGCTCTAATCTTTTCAAAATGGCGGACATTGCATAAAATCTCATGAAATATGAATGTTTCTCTAGTATTAACGAGAAAATAATGTTATTGTGAGTTTTTCTTGATCCACAGTCATTTTTCTCAATCAAAACAATACTACAGAATATATTTGACTAAATTTTCAATTTTCAATGATGGCGGATTCAAAATGGCGGCCGGATTTCTCAAGGAAGTCTTTCATTATAAAAAGTAAACAGGAGTTTGTAATTATACTTTTCCTATGTCATTTCATGTTTTAGTAACATTTTTAGTTATTCCTGGTGAAAAAAAGTCTGAAATCCAAGATGGCGGATTCAATATGGCGGACATCATTCTTGAAAATTCAAAATTTGAAAACGGAAAAATTACAGTCATATTTTACGTAGAATTCTGATGGAAAATGTCCTCTCCACCTTTTTCATAATACTGCGTTCTACCTGAGTAAAAAATTATTTGTCATTCTAACCTCAAAACGAGGTTTTTTTCCGGTGTTGAGGTTCTCATGATGAAATCATGAGAATTATATATTATGCACTTAGAGATGTAGGCGCATTGAAGAATTTTTTTTTTCGGAACTTCGCATATAAATAGAAAATATATATTTTGAATTCGGGCGCATTGACGAATTTTTTTTCCGGAACTTCCTATATTTATTCAATTCTATGCATATTTATTCAAAGAATAGTACGTAGAACGTACTTTCTGGTGGGTGTGAGAAAAAATCGTATATGTACCACGAGAAATAAGTAGGTTGTGTACTTCCGGCGAGTAGTTTGCGCCCGAGCATCCCTAAGTGCATAATATATAATTCTCATGATTTCATCATGAGAACGTCAACACCGGAAAAAAACCTCGTCTTGAGGTTCGAAGGACAAATAATTTTTTACTCAGATAGAACGCATTTTTATGAAAAAGATTGAGAGGACATTTTCCATCAGAATTCTACGTAAAATATGACTGTAATTTTTCCGTTTTCAAATTTTGAATGTTCAAGAATGATGTCCGTCATCTTGGATTTCAGACTTTTTCACCAGGAATAACGCAAAATATTACTAAAACATGAAATGACATAGGAAAAGTATAATTACAAACTCCTATTTACTTTTTATAATGAAAAACGCGCCATTTCTTGAGAAATCCGGCCGCCATTTTGAATCCGCCATCATTGAAAATTGAAAAATTAGTCAAATATATTCTGTAGTATTGTTTTGATTGAGGAAATTGACTGTGGATCAAGAAAGACTCACAATAACATTAATACTAGAGAAACATTCATATTTCATGAGATTTTATGCAATGTCCGCCATTTTGAAAAGATTAGAATCAGTTGAGGTCGGCAAAAAAATCCTATCATCAACTCCAACTATTGCCTCCACCTCCCTCCACAATCCGGAGTAGGTTAGAGTGTTCTCCATAAGAGGTAGAGGAGAGAGAGTTCTCCATAAAGTCAGCCATATTTTTTTTCTGGAGCATTTAATCACAATTCTGAACCATATCCGAAATCGAAAGACCATATCCGAAAACATTAGGATTAGGGAAAGTGGTTTTTATTGAGCGAATTCATTAATTTCCCTTCGAGATTGACGCTCCAAAAAGGACGAAAAATTGTGTCTGTTTGGGCGTTAATGGGTTAAAAAAGAATGATATTGTCCCAATGGAAAATTAAAAGGTACTTATCTATTTCCGTCATACAGCTTCCTTTGATAGACAAAGGGCATAAATAACCGACCAATCAAAAATCGGTCTCGTTATTTGGTAATAATACTTGCATAATCAAAATCCTTTCTTGCACTCCCTGTTTGACTAATATTCAGAATATATTTTTTATAGGCCCTTTATAATACTCTCCACCAGTGGCGGTGCGTGATATTTCA
The DNA here is from genome assembly GCA_029963805.1 of Aromia moschata. Classification (NCBI taxonomy): domain Eukaryota; kingdom Metazoa; phylum Arthropoda; class Insecta; order Coleoptera; family Cerambycidae; genus Aromia; species Aromia moschata. The sequence continues at coordinate 51,139 of JAPWTK010001036.1, read as the reverse complement.
GTTAGCCATATCTTGAAAACGACGCATGGGACCCACTTCACTTTTTAGGTGATGACTATACTCCTCTTACAGAAAGGATTTATGGTGAAAAAATTGTCAGCAAAGTTTGCGAAAAATTTTTCAAAAACACTGGAGCACTCCCCTGGGTTCTCAGTAACGCTCTGTGGGATATTTTCAGTATTTTTTTTTTTCATAATCTAGAAACAAATATAAGGAGACGTTTTTTCGATTTGTTGCAAAATATTTTTTTTTTCAAAAAGTTATGGCCATTTTAATTTTAATTTTATAGGAACACTTTGTTTCCCAAAATTAAAATGGCCATAACTTTTTGAAACAAAAATATGTTGTAACAAATCGAAAAACGTCTCCTTATATTTGTTTTCTAGATTATGAAAAAATATACTGCTAATATTCCACAGAGCGTTACTGAGAACCCAGGGAGTGCTCCAGTGTTTTTGAAAATTTTTTCGCAAACTTTGCTGACGGTTTTTTCACTATAAATCCTTTCTGTAAGAGGTGTATAGTCATCACCTAAAAAAGTGAAGTGGGTCCCATGCGTCGTTTTCAAGATATGGCTAACTGAAATATCACGCACCGCCACTGCTCTCCACCAATTCTCAGAATTGGAAGGGTTTATGTTTTTACTTATTTTAACCTTTAACTGCTGATGTGCGGTCTGTGAGACCACATGCGCGTCGCGACATATTTGACAAACTTTGCGTTGCGTCCAGCCCTGCCCCGTTTCAGTACCTTCGAGTTTAGTTGGGCCGATGCTATTACTGGAGTAACTTGTGCTCGATCGCGTTTTATAGGTAAGTATAAATTGTACAAACATTGTACGTGGTCTCACGGACTGCTCCTTAGTAGTAATGTGATAATTTTTATCAATGCACGAGTAACTCTTTTTTCTTATTTAGGCGTTATTTTAATTTTTTTGAATATTGGATACAGCTGGGCCATCAGGCATAAAACGGGTACCATCCAGTGATCCAAACAGTTCACATAAAAAGCGGGTACGAGTTTCAGACCCTAATTTTGAATCCACAGTAAACCAATGGCTGGTTGAACTAAGTTCTGACTGTAGTGATACAGAGGATGTTGATTCTGACTATATCCCTGAACAGAATGACTATAATAGTGACCCACAAATGGCTCTCACAAGCGACTCTTACATATCGTGTAAAAGAGCCATTCGTTTACAATGTGCAAATCAAATATGTATCAATTGTAACTAGTCTTTAGTCTAGTTTAGCCCAATGTCACTTTTTTTGTTTTATAAAACATTGTTTTGTAAAAAAAAATGTTTTGTAAAATATGTCATTTTCACTTCATCTTAATAAGAATATTGTATTCTAGAACAAAAATACATTATTACATGAAAGGGTTACATTTATGCCTTTGAAAAGTCTATTTTCAAATTACATTAATTTTTATATGTAAATTTATTACGTAGTAATAAACAATTTTACATTATTATTTATTTTGATAATCCCAATATCATACTTGCTTTATTTAAACTCTTCTATTCAGATACCAAATAGACAATGAGTATTTTGTTTCTTTATTTTTGTCAAGTTAGTATCATTCATTTGACGTTCATCAGATACAGGAAATGGGGCATTATAATGTTTATCACCCTTCAATAAAATACTGATGATACTAATAATAATGATAATATAGATGGAAGTTTAACTTCTTTTTTATTTTTATGTAACATTTTTTCCTTTGTAGAATTCACGTATTGTCGACAATAGTCTCATATCTTGTAAATCGATGAACTGGCGCAAACACTTATGAGGTACGACAATATTCTCAACGATCTTTGTGAGACAGAAAAGTTTAAGTCTAATCCATATATTTGTTATATTTTTAGGAGCAGTGGGGCTCGACGGATCACAATTAATTCAATCTGCAGCAGAAACCGCTGAAATATTTATACACTCGTTGACTCCATCAAAGGGTCAACTCTGTATGCTCGACGTGGTAAACCTTTGAAATGCGCCATAAGCAATACATCTCAGCATATAACTTATTGGCAAGAAGCCATGACTGATTTAACAAATATGTTATATTTTCAACGTGAAGGGACGAATTAACAATTAAGACCACCATCTTTAAAAAATTGGGTGATTACATTTCTTTGGCCAGATGAGACAACGAAGCATGTGAAACGTAAATCCTACACCATCAATGTTTAAATGTCATTTAAATAATTTTGTTACCCGTCACTCTTTAGCAGTTAATTGTGAAAGAGATGATTCGTAGCACGGGGCTACATTGCCCCTTCTGGGGTTACATTGCTCCATAGTTGCCAAAATGATTAAAAAAGAATACTTCTTTTAGAAGATTAATTGAGGAGGAATCATTGTTACTAAAACATTGATGGCACTTTTAAATGTGCTACCTAACGGTTTCCCGCAAAATGTTTGCTTTTAGGTTACGTTATAGTGTTTTACAGAAAAGGCTTTAGCACTACACGTTCCACAGTTATACAAAAAAGTGTATATTTTTGTGGACGATAAAAGGTGTATTAAAGGTAAGTACCTGATGTTTTGATACTACAGGGTTTCGGTGGACAGTTGTACAAATTGTTTTTTAGTTAATCATGTTCGATAAGGGAAAATTTCTATTTTGATTTCATCAACATTTACGTGAATTTTGCGGTAACTTTACGCCGCGGTGCAAAGTTGCCCCATTGATATTTGGTCATTACCGTTCATAACTAATACCTATCTATTTCAAACTTCAGAAAATGGTTAGAACCTACAAGAGGAAGTTAGGGACACGTCGCTATACAGATTATACACCCGAAAAACTTGAGGAATGTTTAAACTTAACTAGAAATGGGACATTGTCCCACAGAAAGGCTGCCGAACATTATAACATTCCACGTCGTACTATTTTTAACGAATTAAAAAAACACCATGAATGAAATCCAGGAAGTCAACCAGTATTTGCACAAAACGAGGAAAGAGCCTTTGTGTCATATATTGAGGCAATGAGTAATTTTGGTTTTCCTCTGGATGCACGCGATTTACGTTACGCAATGTGATTTGATTTTCAAATAATGTACCTGGAAAAGATTGGATAAAATATTTTTAAAACGCCATCCCACGCTCACCGAAACTATGTAAACAACTTGACTACGCGACTATGTAAACAACTTGAAGGAAGTTCTTGAGGGTGCTCCCGCAGAAAATATATAGAATCTGGATGAGACAAATTTTACAGACGATCCAGGGAAGAAGAGTGTTATGTCGCCAAGGGGTCAAATATCCAGAAAAAAATTGTAATTTGTCCAAAAGTAGCACCTCTGGTATGATTTGTGGAAGTGCCTCCGGAGAGGTATTACCTCCGTATATAGGGTGGTCCAAGAGGATGTCGCTATAATCGATCTGTTTCGGGGTGGTTTGATGCTACTACTTACACTGATTGGTTTGATAGTGTGCGTCTCCCAATGCTAAGAAAATTACCTGGAACCAAAGTTGTCATAGCAGATAATTTAAGCACGCATTTGGACGTTCGAGTTCTAGAGGCCTGCCTAAGAACAATACTCACTATGTGTGTCTTCCACCAAACGGTACACACTTAACTCAGCCGCTTGATGTCGCATTTTTTCATCCAGTGAAGACAGTGTGGCGAAAAGTTTTAAATGAATGGAGGAAAACACATGAAGGCCTAAAATGTGCCATCTTACCTAAGCAACAGTTTCCACCCCTATTAAAGCAAGTGTTTGAAATTTTGGAGCCCAATTTTGGGAAAAATCTAATTGGAGGGTTTAAAAAAATGTAGAATCTTTCCCTGTGATGTAGAGCCACTGCTTCAACGCATAGCTCGAAAAGAAGTACATGTAAATGCTGTAAATTCGGCATTTCTTGAAGTGCTCCACAATTCAAAGTTTGCTCACACTAGTACATCTAAAACTCATATTAAAAGAAAAAAGAAAATTAATGTGCCTGCAGGAAAGAGTGTGTCTCACGCAAATTTGGACACAGTTAATTTAAATAACAAGACTGCATCATAAGCAAGTAACATTAATGATTTGGATGTTAATCGACAAAATACCTTGAAACGTAAGAAGTGTCCGTCATATTCGAGTAGTGGTGATGACCCTGATGAGAACCTATGTCTGCATGACTCATCAGAAGATGAATCCTAGAGTGACGTCCAACAAAGAATACTGCAAAACAATAATGACTGTATTGATAGCGATAAAACAAATGCACACTTTCAACCTTTGCTCCAAGCCTATTCACATGAAATAACGATGTAAACAGGAAATACAATAAGCCTGAAGGCTACAGTGTTGGAGGCAAAACAAATCCCAAACCAGACACATCAAAAGAAAAAAAACCTGCTCAAAGAAGTAGGAGCTTTTGTTGTCGTTTTCTATGGAAGTAAATATTACCCTGGGGTCATTGAAAGTTTTACTGATGAAGAGGCGATAATATAATTAGTGCAATGAAAAGACTGAAAAGGCTTGGAAATGGCCGATGAAGAAGGACATATTATTTTACAAATTCGAAAAAAATTACTGAATAAAAGATATAGTGGGCAGTATAAAGTACTGCGTTCTCTTTCTTGAAAATTGCATTTAATCTTTTCATCCATAGTTACATCTACACTTCTTTTTGTATTTTTTTTTTTGATAAATATATGCATACTTCTCTTTGAACTCTTATTTTATGAAAAAAAAAGAAATAAATATTTTTGTATCACAGTATATTTTTCTTGCTGTGATTACAGTATGTAGTACGTAAAATTTGCTCCACTTAAAAGTTTACATAGTAAAATAACTAAAATCTTCAAGTGGTACAAAGTTGTCCGCGCATATAACCTACTTTTCTCCACTTAAAAAATGGACCGACACATAAACTATAATCGATCTCTGAATAGATTATGGTGCATCCTCACATGTATTAGCTTCATAATAAAAATAACTTAAGTAACATAATCAAATATAATTTTAAAATATAGTTTTCGAGCTTGTCTTCGGCTACATATAAATTATGGAGCAATTTAGCCCCATGATACGGTGCGCCATAAGCAATACATCTCAAGCTTACATAACTTATTGGCAAGAAGCCATGACTGATTTAACAAATACGTATTTTCAACGTGAAGGGACGAATGAACAATTAAGACCACCATCTTTACTGTAAAAGTAATATTTTGTGTAAAGATAAGGTATCTGAATGACAGGACCTAATAGTTGCTAAGGAATTTCAAAGAGTATTCCACATAGGGTAATGTACTGTACACCACAATTTATGAAATTTCTAATTGCCATTTACAATTAATATTAGAAATATTGCCATTAATAGTTTGTCGACAAAAATCATTTAGTATTTTAAAAACAGTTCTGTATAGTAACATTCACTATGAATTTAATAATATTTGTTATCACACAAGGATGACGTTACAAAGAACATATTGATTTTTTTTGAAAGAAATTGACGAGTCCAAGGGATGAGCGTTTTCTCCGTCAAATTGTTTTGAGGAACAGAAAAAGCACAAGTAAGGAGGTTAGCAATGAACTTCAAAATGTAAGAAATGTTATGATTTCCGCTCTGACTGCCAGAAGACGTTTGAAGGAAGTAGGATTAGCTAGTAGGAGGCCTGCAGTTAGACCACTGCTTACAGCAGCACATAGAGTAAGATTTGCTAGAAATCATGCAAATTGGACTGTCGACGACTGGAATCTAGTTTTGTTTTCCGATGAGACCAGGGTAAGCTTGAAATCTTCAAATGGTCGTGAAAGGGTATGGCGAAGACCTAGAGAAAGATTTGCTACCTGTAACATCGTGTCGAGAGAACCATCTGGTGGTGGGTCTAGAATGTTTTGGGGAGGTATTTGCTATAATGCCCGTACAGAGTTAGTACCAATTCGTCCAACGTCAATGAATGCTCAATTGTACTTGTAAAATATTGTGCAAGATCGCGCCGTTTATAGGGGATCGGTTTATTTCCATGCAAGACAATGCTCGCCCTCATGTCGCACGGCCGGTTTTGGAATACATAAAACAGGTCAATATTCAGGTGATGGACTGGCCACCGCGGAGCCCGGACATGAATCCTATAGAGCATCTTTGGGATGCTCTAACAAATCTGTTAGACGTCATTTATCCGCACCGCAGAATCTTCAGGAGCTGGAAAACGTTGTTCTTTTGGAATGGGAAAACATTCCTCAGGAAAGCATTCAGCAGCTAAGAAGTTTACCACGACGAATGCAGGCAGTTATCCGATCCAGAGGCGGTGTTACACGTTATTAGGTTTCTAAAAACTTGATGTTTTGTATTAATTACTGAGTAAACTTGTTTCATTTTAAATTTACATTAGAGTCATGTGGGGCGAGTGTGTGCATCGGGTCAGTGGGCGCAGCTATTATTTCTGAAACCGTTTAGATTAAAGAAGGGGAACCCACAGCCTTCAGTACTCACTTCGACGTTGGACAAAAGACTTGCGTCTTGTCCGACTTGGTTACGTACTTTTGTAAGCATTGGTAAGTAAAATTTTTTGTTAAAAAACTTATTCAATGTTTACGTTTAAATGTTTACGCTCCAATGATGTGACAACAAAAAATCTTATCTTAGTAAGCGACGGATGTGCCGGACAAAACAAGAACTATGTTCTCATGAAATGAGAATTGATGATTTTGTATCTGCTTGTCCATGGCTTACACATATTCGAAAATATTACACACGTGTTTCCTATACGCGGTCATTCTTTTCTGAGTTATGACCAAGACTTTTCAATAATAGAAAAGCATAAGAAAAGTATAAGTGTGGAAATGCCTGAAGAATGGAACAACCTCATAAAAAATGCTAGGAACAAACCATCACCGTTTACCGTGACTGATGTTGATCAATCTATGATATTCAACATTGCAAAAGCAGTTACCTCATCATTTCTCAAATCAGCTCGTCCACCTGTAAATATCAAAACAGCGCGTATCTTGAGATACTCTCTCAATGAACCTGGGGTTGTTTTAGGGAGACTTATACAGGCAACTGGGAAAATTCACTTGTAAGGAATAAGTGCGGTTTACCCAAATAATTTGAATTTAGACCCCTGATGATGCTTATTTGGATGTTCCTTAGGGAAAAATTGAGAATTTCCAAAGATTTGACCCAATATTTGAAAAAAGCAGAAGCCAAGGATTTTTACAACAATCTATCCTCTGCATCGAGTCAGTCTGCGAAGATTAGCGATATAGACGAAGATGATGACAGTAGTGGTATGAGTGATGAAAACTAGACGGCAATCTCCCAATATTTGTTACAGTTTGCAAATAAAAAGTGTTGATTTTAAATTAAAAATATTCTTTTTCCTATGAAACGATTAACAAATTCATGCAAAAAACCCCATATGTCAAATAAAAAAAGGCAAAAGAAAAATAATATCATTCATATTGTCAAATATGTCTAATTATCTAAATGACAACTCTTAAAAAAAAATGTATATAACCAAGTATGATTATGTTATTCTTGTATCCATACGTTTTGTCCATAATGGAACTCTTAAGAGTCCGCAAACTGTATTTTATTTGAATTTGAATATAGCGCCATCCGCCATATCAGTTAAAATTAGTTTGAGACCAAGTCAAGAGATGGCGCTTTACGGTTTCATTTAATTGTATTATAGACTTCCATCTATCTCTTGTTTTGTCTATGGCGACTGACTCAGATATAGACTCGATAGGATAGATTGATTCGTACGTTCCTGAAAAAAGTGGATATTTTTTACACCAAGCGATGAAGAGGACAGTCATTTACAGCTGGAATAAGTATAAACTTCTCTTGTATGAAACCGAACTGCTCAGCCAGACGATGAAGAAAGTATACCTAGGCGACGAGAACATCACCTCCAGCAGAAGGTGAACAACTGAAACCTACTACTTACTTTGGGAAAAAAATGTTTCTCTTGGTCATTTATACCAGAATGCCAAGCTACACAGACTGCGATACAAAGTGATCCGATCAAAAATAGAGAACACCGACAACGTCTGTCATAAAGACACAATTCGAGATGAAATAGATGATATGCTTGAAGTTAGGTTTTTTTTTTTGTGTTTTCCTGTCCTCCTTATTTTCAGTTGTCCTCCTTCACTTTGCATTTCAGAACTCGTCAATGACTTCATTTTAAATTGTCAAGCAAATTATTCTCCAGGAGCCCACATGAGAATTGTTGAGACCCTAGTACCATTCAGAGCCCGCGTACGCTTTCTCGTGTATAACCCAAAGAAACCTGTCAAGTATGGAATACATGTGAGCATTACAGATTCTCACAATTCCCATCATTACAATGCGTATTTGTACACGGGTAAAGTTAGTGATGGGGCTCCTCTTTCTGACAGCGAAAGAAAACTACTTACCCCCACTCAGGTAGCGATTCATCCGGCCAAAGGCCTTTTTGGTTCTAATAGGAATATGTCATGTGACAATTGGTTCACATCACTGGAATTCGCAAATGTATTGTAGGAAAATGTTTTTTTCCGTGGTCGGAACCATGGAGAAAAAGAAACCTCAGATTCCCCCCGAATTTAAACCAAGGAAATAAAGAGAAGTACCTTCAAGTCCCTACGGTTTCACCAAAGATTTCACGCTGCTCGCTTATGTTCCTAAGAACCAAGCTGATCTCTTCTCTTCCATGCAGAATTCATAGATAACAGAGCAAATAAACCTGAAATAATAGGTTTCTATAATGCCACGAAAGGTGGCGTTGATTCGCTCGAGTGCAGTAATTAATTATAGCGCAAACCACAAATTTGCTCCAAAACCTAAGGGTTATTTTTTCAGAAGCTGCTGAAGAGGCGAATAAATTGAAACAAAAATCAGAAAGGTGTCGGCAAACAAACGACCGTGATACTGCTTCAAATACATGTTAGGAAACATCTTCCATTGGGCCTCGAGCACATAAACTTCAACGCAGAGTAAATTGCCGATTTTGTCCTTACCAAAAGAATAGGAAGACGGGATATAAATGCATAAAGTGTAACGAACCTAAGTAAACTGAATATTCAACAAAAATGAGCAAAATATGTGTGTGTAACTGTGTAGGTAACAAAAACGTTTGTTGAGTAACAATGTTCACTCCCCTTTTTACTTTTTATAGAAATTATTTTTTAGTTTTTTATCCAAATTTTTAAGGCAGTTCGTACATATGTGATTTTTTTTTCAATATGAGTTAGTGTGTACTCACTAGATAGTTTCTAAATGCCTATCAATCCAAATGTGAGACTGTAACGACTTGCCCCGTAACTAAAAAGTTACCTAGTTTTGTAAGGAAGGTCATTCATTCTTCACTTATTGCAATTGAAATGATTTTTGCATTTTTTATTTGTATTTTTGAAACAATAATTTAAATGTGATGTTGGATCTTTCAAATAGTCAGTAGCATAGAAAAAACTGATTGTTTAGTTCCTAGCAGAGTAAGTAGACAGCCGCTAAACCTATAAAAAGGAATGTATGACTACAACCTAATCCTACTACTCGTGATTTTGAAAAATTCGTTAGAAATAGTTACATCAATCATCTGTTCAAGTTTCCAAATTATATACTTTTTTGTTATAGGGGAACCGAAGGCATAACGAACCCTAAATGCATAACGGACCAATTAAATATATTCTATGCTTGTAGCGCCATCTATTCGATAACATTGTAAGCGGACTATGCGCTACGTAATCTCCTACGGACAGTTGATCGTTTACCGTCAAGCCTTGTTATACACTTTTTATCACGGTAAGTCTATTTTATTAATCTTGGATGTTAAAATTATCGCATTTTATGCATGCTACAGTTTCTTGTTATATAATCGTATATGTTATCAGCACTGTATTTTACATTAGTGATATTTTGGCTACACAAATATAGTTTTGTTGTTTTATGAATGTTCACATAACCTCACAGATTTTACGTTTGGTTCTATGCTACCAAAAGGCAAAATGGACCGGCCGTTCCGTTTTGCCCGGTCCATTTTGCCTCACAGATTTTACGTTTGGTTCTATGCTACCAAAAGGCAAAACGGAACGGCCGGTCCATTTTACCTTCATTTTTTATTTTCCCTTTCTGAAATATTTTTAAAATAGGTGTGTTTTCAGATGGTCAGTAACTATAAACGAAAAACAAGTAGACAAACATGGTCGACAACATGTATGAAGGAAGCAATTCAAATGGTTTCCAACAAAGTTATGGGACTCAGAAAAGCTTCGGAAACATATAACATATCCTAAGACAACATTAACGCGTAGAATTGAATTGTTCACGAAGACCAACAATCTTGATGATGCTACTAAGCAAAAAATGGGAAGATTAATTACCATATTTACTAAAGACCAGGAAACAGAACTAGCTGGTTATATTAAAAATATGGAGGCACGTTTCTTTGGCCTTACAACTAAGGATTTGCAATGTTTGGCATATGATTTGGCAGAATAGAATAATATACCCCATAATTTTGATCACGACACGAAAATGGCAGGAAGGAAAATGGCACCTGACAAAATATTTAATGTTGACGAGACCGGCATCACTACTGTCCCTAAAAGTTTACCAAAAATAATAAGTACAAAGGGAAAAAAACAAGTTGGGTTATTAACTTCTGCCAAAAGAGGTCAACTTGTCAAGAGGTTAACTTGTTGAGTCAACTTGAAAGAGGTCAACAACAACAACAAGGATCATACATGCCTCCGTTATTTATATTTCCACGTAAACGATTTAAATCAGAGCTTATGAATAATGCTCCTCGAGGATTTTGGGCGGAATGCCATGAGAGTGGCTGGATTCAAAAGGAAATTTTTACTAAGTGGTTTCAGAAATTTATTGTATTTTCCAGGGCTTCTATAGATAATCCCGTGTTGCTTTTATTAGACGGTCATGCAAGCCACACAAAAAACTTACAGCTTATTAATTTAGCTCGAGAGAATGGTGTGCATATTATTTCATTTCCACATCACTGTACAAATCGACTGCAGCCTCTAGACGTGGCCTTTATGAAACCGTTATCTGCCTATTATTCGGATGTTGCAAAACAGTGGTTAAGAACACATCCTGGTCGAATAATAACCCAATTTCAAATTTCAGAATTAGTTGGCAAAGCATTTGAAAAGGCGGCCACTATTCCTACTGCGCACAATGCTTTTCGCAAAACAGGCATATGGCCGCCTGACTCAGATGTGTTTACCGAAGCGGACTTTATAGCAGCAGATACCACACACATTGAAGAAACCATTGAATCAATCGAGAAATCATCAGAAAATATCCAAGATCCTCAACCATGCTGTTCTAAATATTTACCTATAGATGTAGAAAAAGACACTTTACAGAATGAGGATAATGATTCTTATGATAACGTGCCACTTGCTCGATTACTTGTTCCTCCTAAATCAGATTCTTTAAATAATAGCTTTATAGTGTCACCCACACAAATTATACCAATGCTAAAGGCAATCAAACAAAAAGGGTTAAAAGAAGTTAAAACAAAAGTTAATTTTGATGATTCGGCAAGTAAGAAGGTTGTTAAATGTCAGAAAATACAAAATACTGTGTCCTCCAAAGCTAATGAGGAGTCATCTGATGAGGGAGAGGACGCAGAATGTTTATATTGCCATTATCTGTATTCCCGATCTACAGAAGGGTGGATCCAGTGCACCAAATGTGCTGAGTGGGCTCATTGTTCTTGCGCGGGGGTGGAGGATGAGGATGACGAGGCAGTGTTTATATGTGAACAGTGTATGGGATAGTTTGTTTATTACTCCTGTTGATGTTCCCTATAATAGCTAATTTTTTGTTAATGTTTAGCCTCTGTAGCCAAAGCTGTAGCCTGTAGATTTTTTTTTAATATATTCAAACTTCTTGGTTCCGTCCATTTTGCCTTCACCTAGATACCATTATGCCTTCAAATGCAGGTAAAATGGTCCATAAGCAACGGTTCTTATTTTAATTTTTTTCTGTAGCATGTGTATATTTACATTAAATTCAACATTTTTTTATTAAAGATGGACGACTAAGAGACATAAATATGTTTTTGTTGTAATTATAAAGTTCAAATTTTATACCAAAATATTTAAAATTCCTTAAAGGTGCCATTTTGCCTCCCTCTCCCCTATGTGTGTATTCCAATTATTCTTTTGAAATAGAAGCTCGTTTTTTTACCTAAATTGTGTTCTGAATTACTCCAGTTGCTGAAGAAAAAAAGTATAAAAACTCCCAGAAAAGACAGGTAGTCGTCTTTTTCTGTAATAGCGGTCATTATGACCAATGTTCCGTGTAAGGGGGTATAAACAGATGTTCCGGTCAGAGGGTTAAGTTACCGCAAATAAAAATACCTGAATTTTCCAGCGCATATGATAAATTGTTTCAATTCGGCGATATATTCAATAACCGTAAAACGGGGTTACTTTGCCCATCAGGGCGACTTTGCCCGTTTTTCAAATGTAAGTTTACATACTTACTAGTTTCTAAAATTTGCCGAAAGATGTCGCAACTAGGACTATGTTGCGTATTGTGCCGTTACGAAATGGTACTATCAGAACATTAGTTAATTGAAACGTTCCACATTCGTCGGCAGTGAAATTCGCAAATTATTTTTATTTAAGTAGTATTTTTCATCGTTTCATCTGCAAGAAAAGACAGTGGACTAGACTCAAAGCCCGTCAAAATAAATGCCATGATGATCTTGAGGCTAGCCGATTGGCCTACCGTAAGGCCAGAAAGGAGTTGCGGACGGCTATCAAAGCAGCCAAGCACCGCTGCTGAGACAGTATCATAGAAGCAGTCGACGACGATGTTTGGGGTGACGGATATAGAATCGCGTGCATGGGGATGGGCGTCAGGGCTAACGTGAACCTCAGTACGGAGAATAAACTGGCAGCGGTAGAGGAACTTTTCCCGAACAAACCCACCATCGTTTGGGAGAGAGAGCCGGACGACTATCCTCCGCCCCCACCTAGAACACCAGGCGAGGTCATTGCTGCGGCTGCTCGCTTGAAACCCAACAAAGCCCCTGGACCAGATGGAATACCGCCGGAAGTGATTAAGCTAGCCGTAAATGCCTACCCCGAGGTTTTCACCAGGATTTTTAACGTATTACTCACCGGCGGTAACTTTCCCCGGCGATGGAAGGAAGCCAAACTGGTTCTTGTCCCTAAACCGGGCAAACCGCTGGGCACGGCGCTCAGGCCAATATGCCTCTTAGACACTTGTGCCAAACTGTTCGAACGCATTACAGCTACACGACTGAATGACGATCTGAATATACATGGTGGCTTGTCTGACAACCAATACGGATTTCGTGAAGGGATGTCCACCATAGAAGCAATCCAGGAAGTGGTCAGTGTCGCTAGATCTGCGAACGAAGGTAACTGGAGGGGCCGGGAGATCTGCCTGGCCATAGCCCTTGATGTAAAAAAAATGCGTTTAACTCAGCGCTCCTTGGAGGCCGATTGTTGAGTCCCTTATTCGCAGAGGGGTGTCTTCGTACGTCGTCACGATGGTGAAGAGCTACCTGTCGGACAGAAGACTTCTGGTGGACGACACGGTGAGGCCGGTAACATGCGGAGTTTCCCAAGGCTCTGTGCTCGGTCCTCTATTGTGGCATATCATCTACGACGGAGTGTTGGAATTGGAGAACGAGGCATAGTTTGCTGGCTGCCGGCTCGTTGCCTTCGCCGACGACCTCATTGTAGTAGTCGTGAATAGGAACGAGGAGGCTGTTGAGGCCAAAGCGAACAAGGCCATTGTAGCAATCCACTGGTTGAACAACCATGAACTCCAGCTCGCTCCAGAGAAATCCGAAGTCATCGCTCTGACGGGGAGGAAAAGAGTGAGGGGAATAACGGTTAATATCCTGGGTAAAACTGTAACAGCGAGGGATAATATTAAATACCTCGGGGTCTATATAGACCGCAATCTTAGCTGGGACTGTCATGTGAGGTGTCAGTGCGGCGACTACCAAAGCAGAGCGTACTGCTGTGGCTCTGTGCAAGCTAATTCCCTGGACCGTCGGCCCCAAGACTAGCACTAGACGACTGCTTAAGGGGGCATGATACTTTTATCCATTCGAAAAATCGATTTTTCTTTTTTTATTTGTTTCGTTAGATAAAACCCTCGAGAATATGCAAGACCGAGATTGACACCTGCAGATATTGCAACATGTCTGATACTGCTGAGCACACAGTATGCCAATGCCCTAGATGGGCCGAAGAAAGAGCGATTGCCGCTAGCGAAGCTGGCGTGGACATAGAGGCTGATAATATTATTAGCATAATGCTTGAGAACGAGGAAAATTGGCAGGTAGTAGACACTATGATTTGTACTATCTTGAGGACTAAAGACGAGGAAGAGAGGAGATAGGGGGAAAGTAACAGGTAGTCGCCACTCCGAAGTAATGCTCACCCTGTTCCGGAGTGGTTGACGGAGAAATGAGGAGGGGTTTTACCCGGTAAGAGTACAGCACTACCCTGCGCGGACAGGACAACACAAACAGTAGGAATAAACACAAGGGAGATCGGTACGCAGACCGTAGATAGCGAACAAGAAAACCTAATGCGAAGCCTGGACACAGTATCTACATTCCAGGACATAACACCGCTACTAGACGTAGAATGGCCTCCAGAGGCATACAGAGTGACCACTGTGGAAAGCGGAAACCAAGTAAATATATTTATGGAATGGGATGCCGCGATACTGACAAACCTGCAGGAGGAAGAAGGAGAGGCATTACGAGCTCGCTTGTAGAAAGATTCCCAAAGGTAAAAGAACTCAAAGAAGGTTTAAATAAAAAGGGACGTCAAATACCTCATCAGTCAATCTAGGGTTAGAACAAGAAGGACGACCAGACAGGAAAGGACAAGGTACATCTTTTTACCACCGCTATATGTTGATAAAGGAGGAGTCAACAAGGTAGAGGAGATCTACGATATTCTGCAGGAACTGAAGAGACTAGCTGACGACCAAGGAAGAGCAAGCATGCATAACGTTTAGCACCCCAGAAGGTATAAATAGAGATTATTTTAAGAAGCTGCTGGAGATTACGTTTAGGGATTCGAAAATCAATCGTCCCGTATCGTACTATGTCCCGCGAAAAGATGCAGACTCTAAACCAGGGACCGCCAATAAAAAGGGAAGAAACGATTACTATTAAGGTAGGGGATTCAAGTTACGCCGATCTCAGACAGGTAAAGGGCGGAGTTGACATTAAAAAAAGTAGGGGTGGAAATAAAAAAAGATTCATAAAACAAACAAAGGAGACATACAAATGGTAATAGAGGGACAGGAGGGCAAAGCGAAAACCCTAAGGGATGAAATAAAAACCCAGCTCGGAGATGTTGAGGTTAAAACAGCAATAGGGAGAAGGACAAGCATGCTTTTTATATACGGAATAGACGCAACAACAACTGAACGAGTGACCACTACATAGAGATAAAATCCTTAAGAATGGGAAGGGCGGAGAATCAAACAGTCATAGTGGAACACTTAAAATAACGCGTAAAATTCCAAATAACACAACATTCGCGATACTGCAAGTGAATATGAACAGGTGTAAAAATGCTCACGGCTTACTTTGGGCATACGCAGAAGAGATGAAGTACGACTTAATGATCGGAACCTAATAAACGGATAGTGAAAGGCAATATGCAATTAATTTATAAGCTATGCAAAACCTGAAAGTTAAGGTCGTAGGCTTTGCCGACGATCTGGTGGTGGTCGCGACCGCGGCAACAGAAGAGGTCCTAACATCAAAGATCAATAGGGCACTAGAGATGATAGATGTATCGCTAGGAGATAAGGGATTGGATCTCGCCCCACACAAAACAGAGGCGGTGATGCTCAGGGGGCCAAGAAAGAAGAAATATACCACGTTTAAAATAAGAGATACCATTATAAGACCACAAAAGGCCATAAAATATGTAGGGGTGTGGATTGACGACCAGGGGACATTCGGGAAATACACAACCGAAGTCGTGGACAAGGCACAAAGAAGAACGACGGCATCGACAAGGGTCATGCCAAATATTGGAGGACCGTCGTATAGTACGAGGAGGGTGATCTGCGAAGTAGTCGCGTCTAATCTCTTATACGCGCCACCAGTGTGGCTCCCTGCAATGAGGATAAAAATATACTCAAACATGACGATTGCGGCTCAGAGAAAGGCGTTACTGCGGGTGGCTATGGCCTATCGTACGGTATCAAATGATGCGATCCAAGTAGTGGCGGGAGTGGCACCAATCACACTACTGGCGGAGGAAAGGGCGAGGTTATTCGCGAAAGAGGATGGAAATACACCGGAAGCAAAAAAAGAGGAGGTCAAGGACTGTGGCCAGATGGCAACAAAAGTGGGAGGAGGAGGAGGGAGATAGAAGACAATGAACGAGGGCTCTCGTGCCAAATATCGCGGTATGGCTGAAGTGCAGGCACAGGAAAACGGACTTCTACATCACGCAGGCGCTAACAGGGCATGTGTCATTTAAGACATACACTAAAAGAATTAAAAAGACGGAAGACGACATATGTACATACTGTGATGGGGTTGACACGCCGGCCCACACGCTATTTGAGTGCGGAAAACGGGCGGAGGAAAGGGATCATGCCGAGAGGTAGGTGGGTAGTAGACTGGTACAGCGCAATATGGTAGAACTGATGATACAAGAGGAGGCTAATTGGGAAATTATAGGCTGGTACATAACAAAGATAATGAAACAGAAGGCAATGGATGAGCGGGACGGGGAAGCACAGCAATAATCAACCGGCGAAATTCGAATGTTAGGCACAAGTAGTTCCCGAATTTCGTGCGAGGAAAAATAGGTTTTTTAGCCGGTAGGCGTCCGGCACTACCTCGAGGAAACAACATATATCTCGAGATGTCCATGATGGATTTTCCCTTCTACCTAAAAAAAAAATTAGGTTCCCGTGTGGGGTCAGCTGTAACCCCCATCGGGCGCGTTCCCGGGTGGCGGATAGGGGAATGCCCTCACCAGACCTGTCTGGCGGGTAGGCGTGAAATAAAATAGCGGCCGCGGATCAACAGCCTAGCACTTCCTGTACGCCGTAGGATGGGGACAGGGAGGGAGGGGTACACACACATACATACACACACATACACGGGTCTGCCAGTGTACGGTGTCCCGGGCCTGGTATGACTGTCTGCCAGTATACGGTGACCCGGGCTTGGTATGACCCTACACACACACTTATATACACATATACACACGGGGAGGGGAGGATATATATTTCTGAAGACCCGGCAATGGAAAAGGTATCCGACCTGGCGGAAGGGAAAAAACGCAAATAGGAAAAATGTCAAACTAAATCCGGATAGTCCCCGAGAGGGTCCGGTCAAAGACCGGGAATCCCGCAGTACCACAGGACAAGGGGGGGGGGGGGGCAAGACTAGCGACAACGATAAGGAGGGTCATAATGAGGGTCAGGCAGTGAAAGAGCGGAACACCAAAAAGGGAGCTTAAGGAAGCCTATACAAATCTAAGCAGCCTTATCTCGCAAATAAGGACCCAAAAGGCACAAGAGCTCCTACAGACGCTAGGAAGGACGCAAACTGGAGATATAGACGTTCACTATGCAGCGGAAACGATAACAGAGACCGAAGCCCGCTCCACACAGACAGAACAGACGAGTGAGAATATGATCGAAGAGCTTATGGAGGAGATCACTCAACTCAAATTGGAAAACTCGAAGCTGAGGCAAAAAATGACAGAGCTAGAAGCTAAGCTCTGCAGGAGAGAGAACAGGAACACCCAGGAGGATGAATACTCCCTGGCGAGGATCGACGAACTAAACGCCTGCAACGTCTAGGAAGACATCAAAAAGGCAATTAAAAAGGAATGGGCGGAGGCGGTATATGAAAAAACCTCCAGCGTTAGGGGACAGGATATCCACATAGCAAAGGACACTGACGTGGGATGGCGTATTAACGACTCATACCAGGCAGACAGATGGATCCCCAAGACAATCATTGAAAGAGACGGCTCCAAACTGGACATGGAGGAACAAGATATTACACCAGGCGAGCTTGCGTATATAAAAACCAAGACCTCGAGACCGGACAAAATGGGAAACGAGGTCAGACAAACCAGTTTCTCCTACGGTATAATGGTCCAAGAATGGACCTCAGAGGCAGGTCAAAAGGACATCTGGGCCGGCACAAATAAACTGAAGGATCTCATGAGGATAGAAGGAAGGACAAAACTGTACGTCCCCCTACACTCACAGGTGAAACAACACACTGTAAGATACATCATGGAAATCGTATCCAGCATACGGGGACCCTCCAAACGGAGACCGAAGGAGGGACTGAAAACACAACGGACCAATAAGAAATAGGAAACCAGCCACGCAAACGATTGCAGGAAACAAGCAGCCTACCTGGAAAAGGAATAACGCGGTTATAGTCAAAGCCGCAGGGAAATCGTACGCAGAATTACTAAAGGAGGTAAAGGAGGCGGTAGACCCGAAAGAGTTAGCAATAGATATCACCAACCTAAGAAAATCAAAGGAAGGAAACCTTTTACTACAAGTGCGCGGAGGTTCTGAGAAGTGCCTACCACTAAAAGAGGCCATCGAAAGAAACCTGCAGGGGGTAGAAGCAAGGGGAACAGGTAAAGACGCCATAGTACTTATTAGGAAACTAGATGTCACCACGACAGCCGAGGAGATACAAGAAGCGGTAGCAAAAACTCTAGACACCACATCGAGAAGGGTGACTGTGAGATCCATCCGAAATAGTTTCGGGGAAAATCAAGCGGCGCTAATCTCCCTCCCAAAACCGGAAGCGGAGAGATTAGTCAGAGAAGAATACATTAGGATAGGGTGGGTCAGATGCAAAATAAACTACCCACCGAAGAGAGACAGATGTTATATATGCTGGGAAAAGAGGCACACTTCAAGAGGATGCAATGGTCCCGACAGAATGAACCTCTGCTTGAAGTGCGGAAAACAGGACCATGCAGTAAAAGACTGCTAAAACCCACCATTCTGTCCGATATGCAACAGGACTGGGCATAGAGCGGGGGGTTCTGCCAAACAACGGTAGAACAGCCTCAGCTCAAAGAGGCAAACACTACAGAAACCAGAAACAAATATCGATACATAGACAAAAAGAAAAAGAAACCTACTGTGATACTACTGTGATAATACTAATTGTGATATAGAATACAACTGTGATAGAACTAATAGAAACCCAATCTGTGATAACAATAACACTAATTATTAAAAATGGCTACGAAAATACTCCAAATAAACGTGGACAGAAGAAGGGCAGCACATGACCTGCTCGCCCAGACGGCGGCAAAGCGGGAGATAAGCCTTATCCTGGTGGGGGAACCGAACCTAACCATTTTTAAACAAAACGGGGACTGGTACAGGGATACAGAAAATGACACCTGTATCAAGGGCAAAGACAGCGGCGCGATGAAAGAATGGGGATAGGGCAGCGGTTATGTATGGGTGAGGATAGGGGACACATACATATACAACTCGCCAAACCTCAAAGCTGAGGATTTCGACCGGAAACTCTCTCAACTGAACCAGGACATCCGCTGAAAGGGTAAGGGGAAAGAAATCCTCATCGCCGGCGACTTCAGTGCTAAGTCGCCAGAGTGGGGAGGTCAAGCGGAGGATGAAAAAGGCTATAACGTCGCGGCCTGGATAGCCGCCAAGAACTTGGTAATTCATAACAGTGGCGAAAGACCAACCTTTGAGAGACGGGACAGTCATTCCATTATAGACATAACGTTGAGCACACAAAAACTTGCTTCAAAAATTAATAAGTGGGAAGTTTTGCAGGAAGAAACACTAAGCGAACACAATTCCATCAACTTCAAAATAGACGGATGTAACGGAAAAAGAAATACCAAAAAATTTCTTTACATAATGGACAACCTCAAATTAAGAGAGGAAGTCAAGAAGATGGCCACCGAAAACGAAGAACACAGCTCTTTCATCAAAGGCCTAAAAGCCGCCTGCAGGAGATCCCGCGTAAAAATCAGGACGAATGAAAACGGAAATCCTCCCTACTGGTGGACCGACCGCATAGGAGAACTCAGGAGTATCTCAAATAACGCGAGGAGGGCCCTCACATGGGCAAACCGTAACCCAAGAATCGGTCAACGGGAAAAGGAAAACCTCAGCGTAGAGTACAGAACAAAGAAAAGGGAACTAAAAAATGAAATTAGAAAAGAAAAAAGGGAAAGGTGGAATAATGTAATAAACGACCTCCAAAGGGACGTTTGGAGGCAAGGGTATATATAAAATAACCATGAAAGGACTCAAGAAAATATTTCCCCAAACCGACATTGACCAAACTGAGAAGCTGACGATAGTTAGAGAACATTTCCCTGAGGATCCAGAACAAGGAAATGGCCCACAAACCCGGACAACGCAGATAACCACATCTCGAGTAGAGATTACCCCGGAGGAAGTCAAGAAAGCCTCAGATAGACTAAAAACCGGAAGAGCTCCAGGTCCAGATCGTATTCCCGTAGAAGCAATAAAAATACTAACAGAGGAGAGGCCTCAGATGATCACAAACATGGTTAACAGGACGTTCACTTCTGGAGATATGCCAGGAGACTGAAAAACCGCTAAATTAGTCCTCATTACAAAGATAAATAGCCAAAGCGAACAAGTTGAAAATAGGCCAATATGCCTATTAGACTCGGTGGCCAAACTATATGAAGC
Source organism: Aromia moschata (assembly GCA_029963805.1). Taxonomy (NCBI): domain Eukaryota; kingdom Metazoa; phylum Arthropoda; class Insecta; order Coleoptera; family Cerambycidae; genus Aromia; species Aromia moschata. The sequence continues at coordinate 30,449 of JAPWTK010001036.1, read as the reverse complement.
CGTAGTGGAGGAAAGACTCAGAGTAGAAGTCGAAAGAACGGGCCAATTAAATGCTAGACAATACGGCTTCAGAAAGGGCAAATCTACGGTGGATGCAATCCAGACTAGAATAGATTTCGCGAAAAGGGCACAAGAGGAGAGCAAGTGGTACAAGCTAGTTTTGCTCGACGTCAAAAACGCCTTTAACTCCGCCAAATGTGGAAAAATTATAGAGAAACTACAGGGACGAAATATCGACGAGCACTTCTTACGGGAAATCAAAGGTTACCTCACTGGTAGAACAATAATAATAGTCGAAAAAAAAAACAGAACACCGGTCACGAGGGGGGTGCCACAAGGTTTCATACTCAGACCGTTGCTCTGGAACGTCTTGTACGACGAGGTACTAAACCTAAATCTACCCGAAGGCGTCCTAGCAGTCGCGTACGCGGACGACTTGGCTGTTATAGCCAAAGACAGAAATAGGCAGAGCTGGTCAGGAAGCTAGGATGCTTCCTGAGAATAGTAAACGAATGGATGGTCACAAACGGCCTAAGTCTGGCCTGGAGGAAAACGGAGGCCATAGTGCTATCGGGCACGAGGAGGCCAAAGAACTTAAAGCTGAACATGGAAGGACATGAAATCCACCCAACAAACACAGTAAAATACCTTGGAGTGTCAATAGACAAAAGTCAAACCTATGGGCATCACATCGAAACCGTATGCGCAAAAGCGGAAAGGACTGTAAGTGCGCTGGCAAGGATACTGCGTAAAACCGGCGGCCCAGGGCAGTGCAAAAGACAGATGCTGGCGGAGATGGTCAACTCCATCCTATCCTACGCGTGCCCCAATATGGGTGGGAGCCATGAACATAGAGAAACGTAAAAACAAAATGGTGAGAGTACAGAGGAAGATGGCTTTAAGAGTCGCCTGCGCGTACCGCACAGTCTCAGCGGAAGCCATATTGGTGGTAGCAGGTCAAATACCAATATACTTTCAAGGACAGCTCAAACCTCAGGATCCACCTCGAAAGAGGTGGCACGGGAACTGGCGAACCCGGGGTAATTCGAGCTGGGGGTGGCCGAGCGCTAGCCATCCTCTATATGCCGTAATCTCGGACCGCAGTTCAACGACCTCTGTAGGGCGTGACCGGGAAATGTTCTGCGGGATCTGAGACCGGGGGCTTTCCTTAATCGGCCGGCCTGCGAGGAGAAAACCTCTATAAAAGAACCGACAGCGAAGTCGCTAAAACCTGTAGGGCACCTGGCACACCCCACAGTATGTAGCCTCCGCCCCCCACCCCAGAATGGGCGTCACCTGGGGGGTGACGTTGATTTCGTCCCATACTCGTGGGAATAGATTCAATAGAAAAAAAAAACACAAACAAAAGGAATTGGAGAAACGGATGATGGACAAAAGGCAAAAGGGAAAGGAAATGAGAAGGGAGGAGGATTGGACAAAGGATGGTGGAGAGGCGTTCTGGAAGCACCTATCGAGAACACCCTCCGGAGGCGACCAAGGGATAGATCCCTTCAAAAGAAGGGATTCAATAGCGAGATCTCCACCAAGGGGAAGAGCATTCTCAACAGGGGATACGGTGAGAAGGGAAGTATTAGATCCGACCATGAACGAAGGAGAAGGAAGAGTGAGCAAAAGGAAGAGAGAATAAGTAGGGGCGCAAAAAGAGGACGGAGGAAATGGGGAGGAGGACAAGCGAAAAAGATTACAATTCCTGATGAAGAGACTGGAAGGAGAAGTCAAACACCTCACAAAGGCAGTGAAAGAGAATTTCAACACGAAAAAGGAGATTAAGGAACTGGCCGCGAATATCAGGCACTGACCTCACAAATAATGGTGGATGACATGCAAAAACTTATTGCATATATGGGGATAGAGGAAGAAAGAGAAGGGAGGAGGGAAGAAGAAAAGAGAACGGAACAAAGAAGGTCGGAAAGCAGAGAGATAGGCACGCAGACTGAGGTGGAGAGAGAAGGGAACAAGTTGAAGGAAATAGAGAGGGTTAAAAGCTTTGAGGAGGCATGGGGAGTGGTTAGGAAAACATGGAAGATAACAGACTATATAAGAACGAAGGTGGAAGAAAGAAAACCGTTGAAGGATATAACTCGGAACATGGTGGTGATAGACGAAACATCAGGAAGCTTGCCATCGCCAAAGGAGACCGGAGTCCGAAGAGTATTTAAGGACAAAACCCGGAATTATATGTGGGAACCGGAGAAGAAGAAATGGAGGTGGGAATTTACCGAATGATGGAGAGAGTTACGAAGTATAAAGGCAGGGAGGGGCAAGAGATAAGGGAAGAGAGGAAAATATACAGAATAGGAGTGGGTAAAGGACAAAAGGAAGAGGACAGGTACAAGAATCTGCAGGAGATGGGAGAAACATGGAGGACGGATGTAAAGGAGGAGGATGACGACGAAATTGGAGTTGTGATAGCAGATAGGGAATTAATGAACCTAAAAACAAGAAAGATGCTGTAAATTATTACCAGAAATACGAAAATTAGGTTAAAGATATATGTACCTGACAGAAAAGGGACAGAGTGGCAGCAAGAGAACGAGGAAGAAGAGGAAAGAGAAAGAGAGACTTGGGCGCGAGTGGTAAGGAGAAATAAGGCATCACAACAGGCGAAAGGAGAGAAAGATAAGGAAAAGAAAAGTAAGAGGAATAACGCAATAATATCGGGGAAAGAAGAAAGACCATATGAGAAAATTCTGGAGAAAGTGAGAAGGTAGGTGGACCCGCAGGAAGCGGGCATTAAAATAAACGGGATCTGAAAAACCAGGAAAGGAGAATTACTATTAGAAGTGGAAGGGAGGGATAATAGAAAGGTAGATGTATTAAAAAAAGATCATTACCGAAAAATGCGAGGATCTTAAAGTGACGGAGGTAGGAAGCAAAAAGAGGGTCATAATCAAATATATAGATGCCATGACGGGAGAAAAAGAAATTATGGAGGCGGTGAGAGACACCCTTAAGTCAGGAACGGAGGAAGAGGTGGAAATAAAAGGTATAAGGGAAATATTTGGAGGCAACAGAATGGCTACAGTAACGTTAAGAGGAATTAGCGAGGAAACTACTGAGGGGAAAGAAGGATCAGAATCGGATGGGTCAGATGTAGAGGAAAGGAAACGCAAGATATGGAGAGATGCTACAGATGTTGGGAGGATGGACATATAGCAGCAAAATGCAAGGGGCCGGCCAGAGCCAAACTCTGCCTTAGATGCGGAAAAGAAGGACATCAGGTTAAAGACTGCAAGGAGGAGGAGGCATACTGCCCAATATGCCAGAAGAGAGGACATAGGGCAGATTCGAGGGCGCATAAACATGAGAAGAGGACACCGAGGGAGGATAAGTGTGGGGAGGAGAATAAAAAGGAATGTTCAAATTAAAAATCAGACAGATCAACCTAAATAGGAGTAGGGCAGCGCACGATGTTATGGGAGAAACACAGAGAGCGGGGGATGATGTAGTTATAGTTAGCGAACCAAACAGGAAGATAGCAAGAGATAGGGAGGCGAATGGTTTGTAGAGGGGAACGAGGATGCGGCCATCATCGTCCTCAATAGAAACCTGGCCGTGGAGCGAACAGGTGCGGGGAGAGGGTTCGTGTGGATCGAACTTAAGGAGATGATAGTGGTGAGTTGCTATTTCTCACCAAACGCCTCGATAGAAGCATTCGAACAGGAGTTGAGAGAGCTGGGAAAAACTGTAAAGCAGTTAAGGGGAACAACCAAGAGGTAGTTGGTGGTTGCGGGAGATTTTAACGGGAGGGCACCAGAATGGGGAATGGGCGAGGCAGATACTAGGGGAACGAGGATTCTGGAATGGATGGCATATCTACATATAGTAGTTGTCAACGAAGGAGGAGTGTACACATACACAAAAGTAAATCGTGGGTCAATTCCGGACATCACGCTGGCCTCCCTCTGGAATTCTAAGCGCGATAAGAGGGTGGAAGGTTTCGGAAGAGGAAACGTTGAGTTACCACCAGTACATAGAATACGCGATCGGACAGAACGGACGTATACAGACAATAACAAGAGGAAGAGGTAAGGGTTGGAAACAAATAGACTGAACAAGGACATATTTAGGAAAAATTTGGAAACACAGATACAACACACCACTGCAAGGGACGACGAAACATTAACGGACATACTTACCAAGGCATGTGACGCATCCATGCCTATAAAAGGACCGAGGAAACGGCAAGGGGGAGTGTACTGGTGGACCGAGGAGATCGCAGCCCTAAAGAAAGAATGTACAAAATCCAGGCGTAAATTAACAAGGGAGCGAGTGAGGGCGCAAACGCAGGAATGGGATACACTTACGCAAACCTATAAGCAGGCCGGAAAGAACTTAAGAGCAGAGATCCAGAAAAGAAAAAAGGAAAAGTAGAGGGAGCTATGTGAGGATATCGACCGAAACGTATGGGGTGACGGCTATAAAATAGTAGCGTAACGGATAAGGCCTCCCGGCCCAGGGATCAGTATGGAAAAATGAGAACAGTAGTGACAGCGTTATTCCCGGACAAGGAAGTCGTATGGGAACCTATGATGATTGATAAGTGCCCACCCTTTACAGCAGAGGAGCTACGAGAGGCTGGGGAAAAAAATGAAGACCGGCAAAGCCCCAGGACAGGACGAAATCCCATCAGAGACGGTCAAAATTGCAGTGGAAAAATGTCCGGAAATACTGCTCAGAGTTCTGAATAGAATCTTGACAAATGGAGATTTCCCAGGAGGTGGAAGTGGACTAGGCTTGTTCTTCTTAAAAAAACCGGGAAGAAGCGATGAAAAACCGCACTGCACCGGAACTACGAGCTGTCCAGAATTTAGAAAAGCCTGCGGGAGGCAGAATGGGCTAGAGGACAAAAACCATCATAAAAATGCCACCCAAAAAATACACCAGGATACTGCAAACAAACCTTCAGAGAGACCGAGGGCACACGATATGTCGCTAGCGACGGCACGCGCAAACGACATCGATGTAATGGTAGTCTCGGAACCAAACCTTAAGACAGTCAAAAACAACAAGTGCATCACAGATAAGAGGTCAGACGTAGCTATAATGATCCTGAACAGGGAAATTGAGGCGAGGGAAGTGACTACCGAAGAAGGCTACGTCATAATTGACACAAATGCTTACAGTATCACGGGATGCTATGCATCCCCCAACATAACCACACAAACGTATCAAAACTACATCGATAAGATAATGACCAGCACGCCCAGCACATAGGGGCCTAAAATAATATTAAGCGATTTAAATGCCAAATCCCCTCTCTGAGGATCCCTAACCCTAAGACAGCAGAGGGGAATACCTACAAGAATGGCTATCGACCCTGGACCTAGTAGTGTTAAACCACGGAGGAGTACCTACGTGGTCTAGGGGAGACTCGCACAGCCACACTGGTGGAGAGCTTAGAGGTACTCGAAGAAAAGTCCCTCAGCGACCACAGTTTCATCCTAATAAAGATCGCAATAGAAATAGGCAAAACATCTGAGACACAAAAAAGACCAGAATTTAAACCCATTAATGCCCAAATTTTTTTTTTTTGAAAATTCTAAAAATTAGACCAGTTGCAATTTGACACCTTCTAAAGGTAATGACGTTAACCAAAATTAAAACGGCCGTTTAATTTTTCAAAATATTGTGTCCTATAAATAGGACAATGGGCGGATGTATGTGAAATAATATAAAGATTTTAAAAAGTAGAATATATTTATTTCGTTAACGATGAACTAAAACTAATAATATGTAACAATACAATAAAGTGTTGATAAAACAAAAAAACTAAAATATTAAATTGTTTAAAAATTCAGATTTTTGTGTGAAATTTTGTAAAACAGGAGATGCACAATGTTATATCACATTTCTTGTAGAAAGTTTGAGGTTTACTTTTCCAGTTTGGGAATTGACAGCGGCGTTGTTTATCTCGTTTTTCAAGAAAATGTCCTCTTTCGTCGAACCTGACATCATTTGACACGCTTCTTGAAGTAAAAGGTAAGCTAAGAGGTCGACCTTTTAAGACAACGCCGTTCATGTCCAATTTTCAAATAGTGAACAGCAATTGGTCTTCTAAATTCTTTTATAGAAATTGTTTTCTTTTTCGTAAATATGTGTCGATATGTGAAACAAGAGACGACATATCGACAACGCGTGTGACTAGGCACCAATACCATTTCTTCCTTTTACAGCAATGGCATGCGTTTCTAAAAGCCAGTCGTGTTGATCGACGCCTCCCATGTACCAATTATAATTGTAAATAAGTCTTGGCTGTGGAACGGAAATGCGTTCCTTTTTTTCTTTGCTCCATCGTTGTACTGACGCTAACGGCTCCACGGTATCAAAATTGATGGCTACTACTACGCACTTACTGTTATTCCATTTGACAAGCAAAATTTCAGCCTTTTGATCGAACAGAAAGTTGTACGATCCTCTTCCAACCTTTTCAAGTTCCTTTGATGATTTGATGGGACACGTTTGGGTTCTGTTTTCTCTTATAGTCCCAGTTGCTCGAAATCCCATCTCGTTTAGCGTGTGAAACAAACCATGACTGCTAAAAAATTGTCGAAATAAATTGAAAAACTTTCTGGATTTTCCACTACTGACAACATCTTAGTGACAACTCTAGTGCCAAGAGGTTCGATGGAAAACCTTCTGATGGTTCTTTTCCACAATACAATGAAATATTATAGCAATACCCATCTTCTCCACACATAGCCCAAAGTTTGTACCCAAACCTTATAGGTTTGGCCTTTATACATTGCTTTAGGGAGTTATGTCCATAATACCGCACAATTATTTCATCAATTGATAAGTTTGCATGAAATATTCCCCATTTTGCGAAAATTTGCATTTACCATTTGAATAAGTGGTAAATGCAAATTTACAGCTTTAAAATTTATTCTCGGTAAAATTTATTCTCGCTCGTTTTAAGTTATCTTTAAAGTGTATGACTGACTTTAGTTCCAAGTAAGCGTTTCTGCTCAAAGCATTGCGGACTAAAAGTATTCCCATATCTTCCTTATCCGACCAATAATCCTTTTCGCTAGGTAAAGTATGATAGCCAGTAAATATCAAAATGCTCATAGAAAATTGATGTTTATTTTTTTGCGTTGTTGCATAACGTATAGTTTCGTCAACTATCATTCCATAAACATTGTCGTCAAAAATTTGCTCAAAAATATTTACAGGTGTAAAATTTGCTAGAGCCGTTTTTAGAGATTTGGAATTTTCTTCAGGTGTGTTCCCTAATGGCTTCGATGTATAATTTTGGAGACATTTTTCGCCACTGAGCTGCAAGTGGTTTCATCTCTATTTTTCTCCTCTTTGTCGTCGGACCACTTGTAGAAGTTGATGGGATGTTTACGACAAAGGAAACCAATGGTAGATTATCTTCGTCATCAGAATTCGACAGTCACTTTAGAGTCACTTGGGACCTTTGTAAAAAAGTGTCTTTCTTATATTGTGTTCTGAACTCTCGGGGGAATGAGGGCGTGTCCCACACTGGCGCATTTTTGCCATAGTTTTTGTAGAGTTGACCATAGTGTATATTTTGAATACCATATTGGTTCATTATTATAAAAAAAATGCATGTTTTATAAGGATATGGGCAATGTCACCCCAGGAAATGCTGGACTATATGGGGTGACATTGCCCAAAATTAAAAATGCTGCTCTTGATTTTTTTATAAATGTCTTGTTTGTAGGCACATACTTTGACACTAGAATGTTAATGTGATTTTAACTGGAAAAATGTCAATAATAAAGGCAGCTGAACATTTTCAAATTCCCCCGAAAAACTCTGGGAAACAAGGTTTTTAATAGACACTCTAAATCCGTTGGGGGATGAACGAAAGCAGAAGAGAACGAGTTGTTAAATCACATTTTCGTGTGTTTTTATTGGGGCATGCCGTTAGATTCGGTCGATATACGAATCCTGGTGAAAAATAACAGCCGCTGGTCGTGAAGTAAGAATTAAAGAAAACATGCCGGGAGAGGACTGGTATTCATCATTCCTTCTTCGACATAAAGACAAATTATCACTTCGAAAATGCCAAAAATATTTTCAGAGCTAGGGCTGCTGTTGGCAATCTCTGGCAATCAAAACTTATTTTGATGACCTAAAAACATCTCTAGGCGGAATTCCCCCCACAAATGTACTCAATTATGACGAGACGAATTGCTCAGATGATCCGGGCTCAAAAAAGATGGTTTTTCATCGTGGAGTTAAGTATCCGGAAATGAATCTCAATTCGACAAAAGAGTGTACTTCTGTAATGTTTGCCGTCTAGACAATGTAAATGCCATTTGCCGTCTCTGGATCTGGATGTTCCAGATCCAGAGACGGCAATAGACATTTACATTGTCTACCGAGCTGAACATTTGTGGAGAACATGGGTAGAGGAGGCCCTTCCTGGAACTTGATACGGGCGTACAAAATCTGGGTGATTTGATGGGCCTAATTTCGAGGAGTGGTTTCTTCAAGTTGCACTGCCTTGGAGTAAAACATTAAATGGCCCAAAAGCTATTATCGGTGATAATTTGAGTTCCCGTTTAAATCTTCGTACTATAAACATATGCCAAGAGGAAGATATAAAATTTATTTTTCTGCCCCCCCAACTCCACGCATCTATGCAAGCCGTTAGCTGTTTACTTTATTGCACCTTGCAAAAAAATCTGGAGAAATATCCTGACAGATTACAAAATCGAAACAGCAGATAAACAACAGATAAACAGATAAACAACAGATTACAGAAGCGAAATCCGAACAGCAAATTTCTTGAAAAGTCTATTTTTCCTCGAATTTTAAATCAACTTCTTAACTTTACAAGAAAAACACGGCCAACAAAATATTATTTCTGGAGTTGGGAAATGTAGAATTATACCACTTGATGCAATCAAGTGTTAAGTCGGATTCCAGGTGGTTCCTGAACAGGCGATCTCTGAACCAGACACATTGTCTCCGAATATGAGCGAGACTCTATTAAGCTACCTGCAAGCATGTAGACGACCTATTACGACATCTGATACTGAGAAAAAGAGAAATAGAAAAAATAGTGTTCCTCCTGGAAAATCTGAAGTACCAAACGATATTCTAAACATTAATACAGTAATAGTCCATCTCTGATTAAAGCAACTCTAAGCACAAGTAACCCTAATTCTAAATCTCGAAAAGGATTTAAACGAAAACGCACTCGACATGACTTCCAAGACAATCTTACATCCGAAAGTGAGGGCTCAATATCATTGCACGATTCATCCAGTAATGACCTTGATGTATTAGATTCTGAACACGAGGAAATTGAATATCTCTTCCTGAGGAAAGCCCTTGCACCACCTACCAGGTAAACGATTATGTCGTCGTTCGCCTTGCAGGGAAAAATAATTTCGTCATTTTATGGCAAGAATTGATGAATTACATGTCAATTTCGAATTTGGTGCTAAGTTTCCTTAGAACAAAGGATTATGGTAAAACATTTACATTTCCGGATGTTCCTGATCTCTCAACAATTAATCAAAATGATATTATACAGTAAGCGGCACCTTAATGCGTACATAGCCGAATGAAGGGCAATTGATAGTTTAACTTCTTTATTGAGCAGATGTAAACATGAGGTGAGAACCAATCGCGATCCAGTCGCTAGCGCAGGCGTATGAAAGGCATCCGGTTTGTCGGTAGGGCTGTTTGAGTTAAAATTTGAAATACCATTTTATATTTTATTCTGGTCTAGTGCCTGATTGGAAAAGTGCGTCATTAAGAGCGTATTGTAGAAGCACTACATATATTCATGAAAATAAAAATGTATTTTTATCACATTGACGAAAAAGTTCAAATAATTAAATGGTATTTTGGTGGTCGGTCTGTAGGTAATATTAAATTTGACATGCGTAGATGCTACTAACATGAACATGGTGATTACGTCAGATTTCAGCGAATCTCAACAGAGGCGGACTCAGGTCATTATCATATATAAAACGATAGTTCACAGATAATTAAAACGTACCTACTAAGAGGCTAACTATTACAAAATGGAGCCGTATTATGTGTGGTAATGTTAGTGGTCCCGAAACATGGCACTTACAAAAGAACTTACCCACGAAGCTCATAAAATTTCGACCTAAAATGCGAAGAAATTTGATTCACAAGTTATAACAGTTAGATTTTTTAATTAAGTTGTGACAGTTAGATTTTTAATGTTATGACAGTTAGATTTTTAATGACCAGTTATAAAAGTGGAGCATACAGGATTCGTGTTGTTGCCATAGATCACAAGTCGGTGATAGCAGTACACTATTGCTTTTTTCGTCTCTTGATAGACAATTGCGGTTTCCTTACAATTGATTAGAATTTACTTCCTCAATTTTACCTTTAAACCGACAAAATATTCGAGTCTTACTTGCCAAATTTTTGTACCTGCCAAACAGATATTTGGAACAATTCTGCCTTTGAAGGAAGACTCGTTTTTCCAGGGTATACCTGTTCCAAATTCCTGCTACTATAATACCTGTTTTGAGACAAGGAAGACTAATATTTCGTCAGATTAAAGGTAAAATTAATTAAGTAACACAAAATCAGTTCTAACAAAACTGCAACTGTTTAACAAAAGACGAAAAAAGTGGCAAAAATATGCTATGCAAAATTTCATACGGTAGTTAAAAAAGTAATGTTACTCTTTGTATTAAACAATTTATGAGTTTTAATGGGTAAGTCCTTTTTAAGTTTCATTTTTCGTGACCACTGACATTACCACACCTAAATACCGTCGTGTAATAGTACGGTTCCTAGTACGTTTATTCGAATATGCAGTCATGTAGTCTGATGTATGTATTTTCTGTGTATCGCTTTGCAATAATAATGACCTGAGCCCGACTCTGACCTGAGCTACGATTCGCCGAAATTTTATACTCCGAAGCCGACGCATTCAGACAAGGCAGACCATTCGTTCTGCCTAATAAAATTCTAATTTCCCAGAATTGTTTTCTTTTTCATGGACCAAATGTTGGAAACTATTGTTACTCATACGAATATAAAAATTGAAATAGCTAAACAAAAATATGCTGTTCAATCACATACCACTTCTAACACAAATATAGATGAAATCAAAGCGTTGATAGAAATTTACATAATTTCTACAGCTCTAAAAGATAATCATCTTTCTTCAGATATTATGTTTGATACGAATATGTGTGGTAAACGATATCGAGCAACAATGAGTCAGAAAAGGTTTGACTTTCTTACATGTTGTCTACGATTTGATAACAAGGCAACCAGAACAGAACGAAAAGAGTTAATCGGTTTGCACCAATCGCAGCTATTTGGGAAGATTTTATAGACATCTGTAGGAAGTCTTACAAACCAAGTGAATATGTATGCATATACGAACAATTAGTTGGCTTCAGAGGGAAGTGTCCTTTTAGGATGTATATTCCTAACAAACCTAACAAATACGGCATCAAATTTGATATGTTGTGTGATGTAGCTACTAAGTACATGATAGATGCATACCCATATAGAGGGAAATCTACGGACACTGTAGGACTATCTCTGTCTGAATTTTCAGTAATAAATCTTACTAAAACAATTCATGGAACACACAGAAACGTCACCATGGATAACTGGTTTACCAGTATTCCGTTAGCTGAGAAGCTCTATAAGAAACCTTACCAATTGACAGTAGTAGGGACTCTCAGACCCAAACCTCAAGTACCACTCCATTTTCACAACAAAAATGACAAGAATCGTCAAGTGAGTACATCCTTGTTTGCATTCAGTCCTACAAATTTATCATTACTGTCTTATAAACCTAAACAAAATAAAATAGTACTACTCTTATCCTCAATGCATCCAACTATGGTCATAAATGAAACTAGTGGCAAACCAAAGGAGCAGTTGATTCTTTTGACCAAATGTGTCAAAATATGTGTTGTAATCGGAAAACAAAACGATGGCCATGTGCGTTTTCCATAATATGATCAACATGGCATCAATTCTTGCATAATTTATTCACACAATGTACTTACTTGCCTCTGGTGGTAAACCAGATTCCAGTTCATGACAGAACTCCATAAAAGTCTAACCAAACCATGGCAGTCACATCGATTACAAACTGGATCCAACCTCAGCAAAGATTTGAAAACAATAATTATTTATCGATGTATTGGACAGTCAAGATACAATTCCAGAGAATCAAATAGAAGACAATCAAAGGGGCCAAGAAAATATTGTGATATTTGTCCGACCATAAAGAAAAAATGACTACTACATATTGTGTAAAATGTAAAAAACCAATATGTGGCCAACATCAGAAAAAAATATGTCCCTGTTGCAGGGAGGACAGTCTATTTTAATATTGTTTGCCTATAAATTTTTCTGTTCTGTATTAGTCATGTTGTAGGGTAAATGTGGGAGAGTCGCCGCAGTGGGAGAGACGACGCAATATCTAGTTGGCAGCACTGTTATGTTCTAGATCAACAATATTGATTACCAGTGGTTAGTTGAAGTTTAGTCTTAAAAAGTGAATCACGTTTGTGTTAGACGTACATTGATTTTAAATAATATTTCATATTCTTTGTAAAATAACTTGAGGTAGGTAGCGGAAATTTTACAGTCATTAATACAAACATTAGTACTTCACCAAATTAAGTCAAATCTGGTTTGTTTTTATATAACATGTGAATGTTGGATGTTTAAGGTTATGTCTGTATAGATTTTCGTTGCTGTGAATATAACACGCAATAAGATATTAAATGCGGCATCTCTCCCATACATTAGGGAGAGATGCCGCAAAGCATTGTGGTAGAGATGACGCACTTGAATTTTTATGTTTTTTTAGGTAGATATATCTAGAGAATGTTGCTCTACTCTCTTTGGTTTTCACGAAGGTGTTACACTCTGCTCGTACGTGCCAAAGAAGAACAAAGCTGTAATATTACTATCGACAATGCACTCTGATGCTGCTGTGAATGACGATAGTAAGAGAACCTCACATGATATCTTATTATAATAAATATAAAACTGGTGTAGATACTATGGATCAAATGGTTACTCGATACACCACGCAAAGACCCACTCAGAGATGGCCGCTTGCTATGTTTTTCAATATCCTAGACGTAGGCGCTCTTGCTTCGTATATAATATATTATGAGAACAACAAGATGATTCGAAAGAAAACTAATCAGCGACGTATATTCTTGCGTCAACTGGGCGAAGAACTAGCGAAACCCTTTATTGAGGAAAGCGTGATCGGGCCACAGGCTGGTCCTTCCACTATTCCTGAAAGGCAAGCTCAACCTCGAGACAGTACAGGCAGGAAGAAAATTATGGGTTCTTGTCATATATGCTACAAAGGAACGATCAAAAGACGCCGGAAAACACGAAAATCTTGTTCGGTTTGCGAGAAACCTGTTTGCGATGAGCATTGTTCATCGACAATCAGATGTATCGATTGCGCTGGAAGAATGTAAATATACTCTAATATACCTTGAAAATTATTTTAATTATTTATTCATTAACCCCTGTTACCTCAATGAAAGATTCATCGACGATATTAATTGATTCCCGACTCGAAATGCCATTTTTCATCTAGTGGGTACCCGGGTACCCGGGTGTGTCCGCTAAGCACATGTACTTCAACGCCGTTTATTTATATCTCAACAAATTAAAAAAAATCGATTGTGTTTTTATCTTCAAAAAGAGTCAAATAATGGGGATCTTGAGGCCCAGGCCGGTATTTCAATTTTTTTCCGAGTTATGAGCAAAAATATGACGAGGTGGGCACCCGGGTACCCGGGTGTGCACATAAGGGTAAATAATACACTCTCTACATTAAAAAATATTCCTGGAGACTTCGGGCACCGTCTTGGAAAAAAAATTGATAGTATTATTCAGCGAAATCCGGATTTTAAAACGCTTACGCAGTTTACCTCCAATATGGAAGAAGAAAATTCGATGAAGACTCCAGAAGTTTCCCTAGCGTCAGTTTATACATATGCCCCAGTCACTAGCTGCGACGTGGAACGTTCATTTTCAGCATTTAAGATATACTTACTACCAAAAGGCACCGAAGGTTTCACAGAAGAAAATATTGAAAAAATGTTAATTATATATGTAAATAGAAATTTTAAACCGGAATATTAAAATTTTTGTTGTAATGAAATACATTTGTTTCTTTTTTATGTTCTGTACTAGTATTCATAACTCTTACAATTATATGTGTATTTGTAGATATAGTTCAATAAAGCACTCTTAGTAATAGCAGAAGATATTTTTTATTACTATAACCCATGGTGATCTGTCATAATATAATATGTATATAAATAAATACAGCGACCATCTAGGTCTACACAAACCCCCTCTTGGGACGCATATGGCAGGCTAACATTTTCGAACGTTCTATTCGTCATTGTTTACAAGACGCATGCGTCTTTAACTCTGGACAGAACATTATGCGTTCATGGGATGTGACCAGTGGAATGATATGTAAGACATTTGGTCTTACATATCATTCCACTGGTCGGAGTTTAGTGTGCTTGTTTTGTCAGATAAGTATTATTAATACGCTATTTGCCTTGTATAAAAATATATAAAAATTCGTGAACGTGAATCGACTTGGGGGATATTGAAATGCCGAATCGCCAATTTGCTAAAAGCAATTATGATCAATACAAAGATTTGTCTCCAACAGAAATATTTGAGTTGTTTTTTGATGATGAGGTTTGTTAAGGTAATTTTTTGTGTTTGTATTTTAGTATTTAATTTAAATTGATATTCAGTTATATGATGTTAAAACGTTGACTATAGGCCTCTGTTACCTTACGTTATGATATTATTTTTTCTGGTAAACTACGTCCGTAGTAGTTTTTTTTATTCACAGCGGGCCGGTGTTTCTTTTATTGTTAACTATTCCTGGCTTCGCGTTAAATACAGCTGATTGATATCGCCCATGTCTTTTCGAACATCAAGCTCCAAGTCAGATGTCCTTTGACACTCACGTAATCAACATTATAGGTCATGTTAACCGTCTATGAATTATTGTTTTAATCTCGTACAATAAAGATCGTATAAACTAGGGAACAATTAGTTGCATTTCGATATTTGTGATAAAATGTAATAAAACTTATGTCAACCAATATAACTTAATTGTTCATAGATTGGCGACACTGTGACTAGGTCTATACTACGCTTGCGCATCGGCATATTGGTTACTGTAAATTTATATTTAAATTAATAACCGTTGCGATTTTGCTTTCTTCTTACTTTTTCCTGAGGTCTATATGTTTTAAAAATTCATAATTTATGTTTGGTTAGTCGTTGGAAACGTCTTGAGCTAGATTTCTGTGTAGTCGGATTTTTTCGTGTGGATGTTTGGAAGGGCTTAAGTCGGATATTAGTCCATTTTTGAAGGCAGTGCCTGTTGTATAGTTAAGGCCAGGCTCAGATCGCTGGTGAATTTTGTTACTTTAAAGTGCGACATATGCACTCCAAATTTTCTTTTGTGATTTAAAATAAAATTCACTGTCGAAGTTTCTCGTTGAGTATTGTGGGAAATTCTTCTCGACTTTTGTCGGATTCTGCTGAACCTGATTGATACTGCCAACACCAGATACTGCCAACACTCTGGTGGACCAACATCAGATAAGCTATTAAGTCATATCTATATTTTTTAATTTCTATTTGATTGAGTACACGCGCTATATATAAATATACATATAGATATATATTTTATTAATCTTTTTTTTCTGTTTCGGTCTTGTGTGAAATTGTTATTATATACTCTTAATATTATGCTGTGAACCAACACGTGATCACGTAAAGGGGAAAATTGGCTTTCACTAAATAGAGTAACCGCAAGTAGATAAGACACCTTTTTTTTCTCTTTTCTTCTCTGCCAGAGAGAACTTACTAGTTGAGCAATTGTATGGGATTTGTGTGTGAATATATATGTATATGTATCTTAATTTACCTGGTTCTTTAGTTATTTCCCCATTAATAAAGAAAAACAAAAGAGTAGGTTGTACAATAGTTGGGTTGGAACCCTTGGACAACTGGGAGCCTCCTAGCAGGGTTGCAACGATTCCTAGTGGCGCCCTGGTATCTCGTTTTTTTTTTATATATATAACCCCCACCCCATTGTCGTCGGCAAATTATCATGTGCCTAAAATTACTAAAACTTTGCCAGTTTCGAAATGGAACATTAAATTTAGTGGGGAAAATAAGAACGGAGACTTGTCCTTGAGCGCATTTCTCGAACGTGTCGAGGAGACTCGCATAGCTCGTAATGCAACGCATCAGGACTTCTTTAATTCAGGAATTGATATATTTGGAGGCAGGGCACTCGTATGGTATAGATCGTTTAGAAAAACAGTCCATGATTGGTCCTCATTAGTCACTTTACTCCGCGAGGAATTTCAACCTCCAGATTATAATGATAAATTATTTGAGGAAATAAAACAACGCACCCAAGGCCCGAATGAGTCAATTGGACTTTACTTAGCGGTTATGAATAACTTGTTCGACCGGGTTGCTACCACTGTTCCTGAAACGACTCGGCTGAAGATTGTAAGGAATAATATAGCGTATTTTTATCAAACGCAGTTAGCTTTGACCTTGGATGACATTACTAGTACGGATGAACTACTCAAATTAGGACGCAAGTTAGAAGCACGAAAAACCGCTGTTGAGGCATTTAGTTATCCGTCAACGCGAAAATCGTACCGTATGCTAGAACCGAACTTAGTTTATGTAGAAACAGACGTTAACCAATCTTCTTCATCTTCCGCAAATGTCGACGCTAGTGAAATACATTATCAGAAATCGATCGTTTGCTATAACTGTAATAAAAACGGTATATATTACCAGTGCATGCAATGATACACCACGTAGATTTTGCAAAGGTGATAGGTGCAAAAAGCGTAACTTTACTGTGAGGACATGCCCTAACTATAGCTCACATTCGGGAAACGCGGTAAGGAGACATTAGCATAGATAAAAGAAGAGATAGATGGAACTCTCTAATACAATTAAATGAAACCGTGAAGCGCCATCTCTTGAATTGGTCTCAAACTAATTTTAACTAATATGGCGGATGGCGCTATATTCAAATTCAAATAAAATACAGTTTGCGGACTCTTAAGAGTTCCATTATGGACAAACCGTATGTATATAAGAATAGCATAATCATACTTGGTTACATACAGTTTTTTTATCCTTATATAGCGTATACTAAATATGATTATGCTATTCTTGTCATATATAGATATATACGTTTCGTCCATAAGGGAACACACTGTTAAAAAAGTCCACACTGTATTTGAAACCGTTCCTCAAGAAATTATGTCTAAAAAGTAAATTTTTAAGATATGCTGTGATGAAAAAGGAGGATATTTGAGATATTGAAACCATTAAATACCAAAATCAATTGTTTTAGATGTAAGATTCCTTTATTCACAACCACATTTATAGGCATTCACAATCACATTTATACACAAGACAGAATCACATTTGAGTATAAATTATTTGAAACTGGCCATTTATATAAACTAAAAAAAAAATAAAGGCATAACTTCCTTTACATGAAGTTTCATTTATAACACACATCTGGTACCAGTTCTAGTCCTCCTTTTTAATGTAATATTATCTCAACTGATTTCAGTCTCAAATAAGAATATATAATACCCAATAAACAAATAAAACACAAAATAAATTAACACATGGAAACAAATTAAACACAAAACCATAGAACTTATAACGTAAAACAATACACAGAATATGCGACCACCGGTAATAATAGGTTTGTTTTGGTTTTACTTAGAACCAGTTCAAGCGATACTCCCAGATAAATATTGACGTAAGAACATAACACAAATTATAAATGTTAAACATTTGGGCGCATGGACTGAACTAGTTCTTCCGGACTACCAATCTTTTTTTTAAGAGTACCAACTATACATAACTAACCAAGCTGGTTGCGCCATCTATAGAGTTGGTCTCATACTAAATATCCCATTTCAGGTAGGCTCATAAGAGTGAACATCCCCTGGACATTAGGCGGTCGGATAGATGCCTCCTCTTATTTAAATCAACCGACCAAAACCCTTAACGATCGTACTAAGAAGCCAATTATTGACTATATACTTTCTCATGCTACCGGCGATGAAAGACCTTACTTAAAAGTTTCTTTTCTTGACCACCCTGTACTTGGTTTACTAGACTTGGGAGCTACGCGTACTGTAGTTGGATAACCCCGTTTTGATATTTTAATTAATTTAGGTTTTAAATTAGATCAAAATAAGACTAGTAGATGTACTGTTGCAAATGGACAAAATTGTGTAGTTTCCGGAATTTTTTCACGTCCCGATTAGATAAATGGACAAAGTACATGTCATAGATATTCTGGTTGTTCCGGAACTTAAACATATGTTAATACTGGGTGTTGATTTTTGGGCAAGCTATGAATATTGTACCTGACCTGAAAAAATGATGTTTGGTATTTCGGTGCGGAATTACCATCTTATAAACTTTGCATTACAGAACAAATTACTAGATGAAAAATTTGAATTAATGGGTAAAAGCTTAGGTTATAAAGATGCTGTAGGAGAAGCACTAATTAGACTGGAACAGGAAAAAATCTAATATTTAAAACAAAAGGAAAAAATCGAAAGAAAAGACGCGAAATGGTTGAATAAAACGCGACAAAAAAATTATAGATGAAGATGATCATTTTTTTAATAGCATTTTACCACATGTAAAAAAGTTTGATCCAAAAACAAAAACGCAATTCCGTATAAATGTGCTTCAACTAGTTCATAACATCATGCCCACAACATTTAATAGTACAGTCAATTCGGGTAACTTTGAACCACCCGGATTAACTTTGCGCCTCTTGCAGAAATCGTTAAATATCTCTTTAAAAATTAAAAAAAGAATCTGCTAGTTATTCAATTTGTGTTTATGGGTATAGTTGAAGTGTTTCCTTGTAGATGACGCCACTATGGTTGGCGGTTACTAAATAGTTTTGACGGTAAAGCTTCATTTATCGACCCCTGTTTCGATAGAAGTTTTGTTGGGTGATGTAAAGTTATCAATATAAACACTTAGGTAAGTTTTGAAATGTATGTGACAATTTTAATCGGAAATAGCATCTGTTGATTTACTTATTATCTGGGGCAGAATTTCATAATCAAGTAATATTTTTTAAGGCTTTAATTAAAGATTATGTATTATCTGCACCGTTTCAGGGTAACTTTGAACCGGTTCAAAGTTGCATTATCCTGCAAACTTTGAGCCAGCGCAAAGTTATCTTGATGAGTGCATGTTATATGATAAAATTTGAATGAATATATATATTTTTAAAAAATTCAAAAATTTTTCACCTAGTCCCTTAAATTATTATTTCCATCGATTTTTTATTGTGTCTTATTAGATGAAATATTTCGTGTAATTGTTCAGCAACTCAAAGTGAGTCGACCTGGTGTGAGGAGATATGGGATAAAAACGAGATGTACGCAAGAAAAAAATAGATATTAACGGATACAAAATCAGGAAAAAATAGTAAACCTGAAGCTAGTAAAAAATTTCAAATATCACGTAACACATTGTTTGGACAGCGTAGCAAAAAAGTTGTCAGACCACCACTGGTCGCATATTTGGAAGAGAGATCATTTGTTGAACATTCCAGCCTTTTATCAGATTATGGCATCCCCATGAGCATATAACGTATACGTACGATGTCAGATGCATAGCAAGGTCATACTTGAATTTCCATAAACGGCGTGTGCCCCAGCTAAAAGATAACACGCCAGGATCGGAATGGGGAAAATTGTTTTTAGAGAGACATAGAGATGTCTTAACACAGAAATTTGCTACTAATATTGCAAGAAAAGGGAGCACGTGACTGAAACGGATTTTTTCCACATTTCTAAAGAATTAAAGGATGTAGACCGTGCCCAAAGTTAGTGTATGGGAAGTTGCCTCATGTCGCATTATTTGCATGTATAAGCGCTGTCCGCCAATCGTCCGTGGTGGGGGGAACCAGGCTGCCGTCTGTGACATCAGTGCTAGACACGCATTGACTGTAGTAGTCTATGCGTAGTTTTTGTAGTTTTTGTAGTCGCGTAAGCGCAAAATAATGCGCTCCCGCGGTACGGTGCTCTACGTAGTTGTTTGAATGTGCCTTTTTTTGCAATTTAGGCGTACTTAGTTTAATAGTTTTGTATAAACTTACCTACTTAGTTAATATGACGCGTTGTACAGTGTAACTTGTAAAAACTGTGGCAACTTGTTAAAACAGTTCAGCAAAAACGAAGAGAAACGTGATATATCACTCTTTTCCAAAAAATAAGTCGGTTCGAGATGTTTGGATTCAACGGTGAAAACGCGATGGAAAATGGAATCCGGACGCATGTCATGTGTGCTCGGCCCATTTTACCCAGGAAGACTATGAGCGCGATTTGAAAGGTGAATTGCTTAAAATTCCGTTAAAAATAAAACTTAAGATTGGTGCAGTTCCTAGTGTTAATTTGCCATCAGCTACAAAATGTCCATGAAAACGACGCGAAAAAAAGAAAGAACAGATTATTGCGAAGGGAATCCAAAAAACTAGGGACTGAACTCCTTCAATCAGACAAAGTACCAACCATATTATCTGAACAACAACCTACCGAAGAGACCCCCAGTACATCAGATATTTGTCCTGAACATGCTGTCGATGAAATGTCGTCGGGAATTCCTGAGGGAATCCCATACTGTCACCATTTTCATGATTTTCAGGCAGAAAAAGTTGAAATCCAAAATAGGTTGGACCGTTCAGAAGCACTGAATAGGGATTTACAAAAGAAAGTCGAAGGTCTTATTTGTAGCAGGAAGAGTCTTAGTAGAATGGTTGGAAGTCATTGAAAATAAAGCTGGAAAACATGGAAAAAAAAAGACAATGTTGATTTGGCCGTTGAAAAAATTTACGAAATTATGACGCCTATATTTACAAGAACTCAAATATAAAAATTGGTATACGGGAAGAAAAAGTACTGTGGAAAAATGAAGATATATGTAGGGCATTTACACTCAGGTATTTGGGAAAAAGACCGTATGTTTATTTAAGAGATAAATTGAAAGTTCCCTTTCCTGCAATTTCAACCCTTCAGAGATGGGCGTCGAAATTAGAATTACGAAAAGGGTTATTGGCGCAAGTTCTAAATATTATGCAAGCTGCATCTATGAAAATGGAGGACAAAGATAAACAGGTGGACCTGCAGTTTGATGAGGTGAAGGTCAAAAGTTGCTACGAATACGATAAGAAAGCTGATCAAGTGATGGTGAACATAGTCAGCTACAGGTAGTTATGGTGAGAAGTTTGTTTTCAAATTGGAAGCAGCCCATATACTTCGAGTTTGATAAAAAAATGACTAAATCTATTTTAAATCACATCATTGAAGAACTACATAAAGCTTGTTATACAGTTGTTGCCTGCGTATCGGACTGTGGCGGTGGAAACGTAGGATTATGGAAAGAGTTAGAAATCACAATTGATAAGACACATTTTAAACACCCTATCACTGGAGAAAATATATACATTTTTGCAGATGTACCACATCTGCTCAAGTTAATTAGAAATTGGCTGATTGATACGGGATTTGTGTTAAAACATGGCTCTAACGTTAACAAAACCTGTTTGGAAGCTTTTTTAAAAATGGATTCCGCCGAAATAAAAGTCGGTCATAATTTAACAGATTTACACATACATTGTCAAAAGTTCCAAAGGCAAAATGTTCGACTTGCGGCGCAATTATTATCTTACAAAACGGCTCATGCGTTAAAATTTTATAAACCCGGAGATGATCCTAATGTAGCTATTGCAACAGGAAATTTTATTGAACTGGTAGACAAGTGGTTCGACTTACTGAATTCCTATACCATAAATAAGTACTCTCTGGAAAAGTGCATATGGGATTAAACTTGAAGATCAAAACGCAATCCTGGATGAAATGACAGACGTGTTCAAAAACATGAGATGTTCCAATAAAACATCTCTGCAATTTTTTCAAAAAGGCATCTTAATAACTAATGCTTCCTTAAAAAGTCTTTTACAAGATATGAAAAATAAAATTCCGAATATTCATTACATTCTAACCCATAAAGTAAACCAAGACTCGTTAGAAAATTTATTCAGCCAGCTAAGAACACGAGGTAATCTACACATAATAGTAAAACATGACAACGTTGTATATATTATTATTACTTTTAGGTGGATTAAACGATCATCCCACGCCTCTGGACGCATTGTATAGACTGCGTATGATAATTCTGGGCAAAAGTCCAGGCATGGTTCAATCAAATGTTAATACCGAAGATAAAAGTGATGAAGATTTCATTGTGGCGAAAGTTTTGAGGGATACAGGAGCTATAGTACATCAACAAAATGCTATGAAAGTCGATACTGTCGATCTGGAATCTGATTCAACGTCGAGCACTGCATCTCGCAGTCGACTTAAAAAAGGCCTATAATTGAAATAAGTGAGGGCTGTGAAAAGGATGGTTTGAAGTATTTAGCAGGATTCATTGCAAAAAAATTTATTGCACAAAATCCGAAACTGGGCAAATTTCTGGAACATCGACAAATCACTTCTAGCGAGAACGCTCCTTCGTGGCTACAACAAATTTCATACGGCAGTTTGATGGAACCATCAGATGATTTATTTCAAGCTATCCTTAAATACGACCATTTTTTCAAAAAGTTTCACAAAGATAAAATAGATTCGGAGAAAAATGCAGTCAGAAGGTTATCTACTAAAATTTATAAAAAGGGTTTTTATTTCTGTCCATTCGCTTTAATATATTATTAATTATTGCATTATTATTATTTTAGGTTAAAGACTTCGAGTTAGACATTGTCACAGCTTATGTGAAACAGAGAACATTTATCAGAATGAATTATCTCAATCAATTGCGTTTGAGTAAAAGGTTCAGAAAAGTGATTTCTGGAGGAAAGTCATTGGCAATAAAGAAAACAAAAAAAAAGTCACAACTTAAAATCCTTTTAGTGTTAACATTTATCCAAAATGTGTTTCAACTGTAATTATGCTTATGAAACAACAAGCTGTGCTTTACATTTAGTTCCGCATATTATCATTGTAAGCAAATAAATACATACCACATGGTGCATTCTTATTATAGGTACCCATTTTTCGAGTTGACTACGTCTTCTAGAAACGAGGAAATCTACATTACTATGAAAATTACAGTAATATAATATGTGTGTTTCGTGTATGTATCGTGATTCATAAGTACGTATTTATCAAACTAAATGCAACAAAATAATTTGTACTGCGCTGAAGGATTCTTATTCTCGGATGTCTAGCACCTACCGTGGCAACATCTACAACTACAATGAAACAGTCTTCCATGATGTTCCAAAAAAAAACTTTTATTTCGAAGAAGAAAATCAAGAGAAATCTGATTTAAGACGACTTTTTATATTGTTGGCGCAAAGTTTGCCGAATTGAATGGGTAACTTTGAACCACCCTTTAAATAGCAATAAAAAAATAAATAACCATGTTTCTTTGATTTTAAACAATGAAAAACAATGTTTAAGATGAAGATAACCTTTTGATAAAATAAAAAAGTATATGTTGTCACTATAGGATCCATTTATATACGATTAATTGAGAAATGTGGTTCAAAGTTACCCGAATTAACTGTAATGCACAAACAGCCAATGGATCTCATTTTTCAGAGTTAACAGTTCTATAAAATCCGCCATCATCATCTATATGAGAACTCTTCACAGTCATGCATTCCACAACAATCACAACCCAGTTCTGTACACCAAAATACAATGGACCACAATGGACGAGAGCCGCCCCAAACTCACTATTTTCCTAATAATAATATGTACGACTATCTTAAATCGCAGACAAAAATGTCTTCTAGAAAAGTACAATACTGGGAAGTATATAAACTTGGAAACTATTACCTCAGATGAAGCCTTTGATATTCTGAATGGTATTACTGATGAACAGGTGGCAAATTCTGATTGTGGAGGTGATAGTGACGCAGAAGATGGGATGGTTGTCGAAAAATGTACCAGTTCAGATAATAATTTTCCTATGAAAGTGACAAGATATTCATCTCCATGCAGTTCTGTTACATCGTTAGGCGAACCATCTACACCAGGGGGGGGCAGTAACACCTCCAGGCAGAACAGTTTCACGGCTAGTCGATCTATCAAAACCACGAGGACTAGTGACAAGATTTCTATCATTACGCAGTTCCAGTCGATCCCCAAGTGAACCAGCTACATCCGGTTTTAACATTTAAATGATTCATTTAAACGATAATTCAAAAATGCCCGATAAGACTGATCCAGCATTTGATAGACTGTATGAGCTGAGACCACTGATCGACCATGTGACAAAAAAAAATTCCGGAATTATACATACCAGCACGAAATATTTGTGTAGACGAGAGTATGGTGAAATTTAAAGGCAGGTCCACACTAAAAGAGTACATGCCTATGAAGCCTATAAAAAGAGGCTTCAAAGTTTGGGTTTTGGCAGATTCGAGAAATGGCTATGTTATAAATTTTAAAATTTATGAGGGGAAAATCAAAAACGCCCACAGAAGGAACACTGGGTGAAAGGACAGTTTTGGATTTGACAAGAAATTATTATAATAAAGGCTACTGTGTATATTTTGACAATTTCTTTTCTACATTTGAGCTTCTATCCAAACTATTTAATAATGGAACATACGGTTGTGGAACTTTTAGAGAGAACAGGAAACATTACCCTGAACAATTATTGAAAATGACAGAAATATGAAAATAGGAGATAGTGACTACGCTGTCGCTAATAATGTATCCGTGTGCAAATGGAAAGACAGAGGGAAAAAAAGTGTAAATGTGGTTAGTTCATTTCACAATCCGAGTATCACCACTGATACTCAAATAACTAATAAGCAGGGAAAAAAATAATTAGTAGCTTGTCCACTGCCAATTTACGATTATAATAAAAATATGGGCGGGGTGGACAAATTCGATTATATGCTGTCGTATTATAATATATCATGGAAAAGTAGACGGTGGTGGATTCGAATTTTCTACTACCTTATTGATGTAGTTATTACGAATAGTTATATTTGCTATAAGGAGTTATCCTTGAGATCTCGAAAAAAGCCAGTTTCTTGTCTGATGTTTCGAAGTTTGTTGGTAGATGAACATCTAAAGGAAAGGAAGGCAAATTTCCGAAAACTAGGGCCTACTGCGGTAATGATTACGAGCAACAAAATGAGAAAACCGTCTGGGCGATCAGTTGGAGTTGACAATTCTACAAGACTTTTAAATATTGCAACTCACAGTCCGTTTAGAGACAAAATTAGAAGATGTGCACACTGCAGCACTCGGGCAAAACCTGTAAGGTCCACCATCATTTGCCGGCAATGTGACGTGGCTCTCTGCTTGGAGTGTTTCGGTCCTTTCTATAATGCTTAAGTTTATAATATTGTTACTTTATAATAAACCTGATTTTGTATAGTTTGCTTGGTTTATTATGGTTAGTATATTAACCACTGCTCAACCATACAATTTTAATTCCCAAAGTATCAGTGATCAATATACTAACCACGCCATTACAAAGTCATGATTTTCAAAATGTTTTTCGACCTTATTTTGGGTGTCTATAAGGCCTATGCAATAAATTAAAACAAAAAAGTATCGAACATTAAAAAAATAAGTTTTGCGCCTTAAAGGGTTATAGAACCATTTGTTATACATCGACGGTTGTAACCGTATACTTATCAGATTAAAGATCTTCAAGGCAATTTAAAAGGAGCGTGGAACATTAAAGATCTAAAACCCTCGCTTGATCACGAATATCAGTAATTTTGAGAATTTCTAAGAAATTCTCTTAGAAGTAAAGGAGGGATCTGATACGGTAATTTTTTTTGTGTTTGTATTTTAGCATTTAATTTAAATTGATATTCAGTTATATGATCTTAAAACGTTGACTATAGGCCTCTGTTACCTTATGTTATGATATAATTTTTCTGGTAAACTACGTCCGTAGTAGTTCTTTTTTTATTTATTTACAGCGTGCCGATGTTTCTTTTATTGTTTACTATTCCCTGGCTTCGCGTTAAATACAGCTGATTGATATTGCTCGTGTGTTTTCGAACATCAAGCTCCGAGTCACATGTCCTTTGACACTCACGTGATCAACATTATAGGTCGTGTTAACCGTCTAAGAATTATTGTTTTAATCTCGTACATTAAAGATCGTATAAACTAGGGAACAATTAGTTGCAGTTCAATATTTGTGATAAAGAGTAATTAGAAATAAAACTTATGTCAACCAATGTTTTGTTATCAATGGCTTAAAATACACATATATAATTAATATTTGTACCACCCTGTTCTTCACAATGACGTATTTTTGTTTTTGTGACGTAAGGTTCAGTGTCGCCATATGGTAACGCTAGGCGTTCGTGAATTCATTTTGGTAATATAAATTTTTATTTTGCCACAGACATGGTTTTACTCTTCAAGAAGCATTAGAAATGGCTTATGCAGAAAATATAGATGAAATATTCATGGAGCCTCCAGATGCTGACAATACGTTAACGGACGAGGATTCTAGCGATGAGGATGGAGGAGGTACTTTGGATAATTTACCTGGATCTCAAGTTCATGCACGTGCTGAACTAATATTAGCCGACAGAACTCGTATAGGGAACGACATTTGTGTCAAATTATCTAGATATGCGTGTATGTTCAACATATAATATGAACACAGTCTGCGGGGAACCAGATTGGATACAGGGATATTGGAATGCCGAATCGCCAATTTTCTAAAAGCAATTATGATCAATACAAGGATTTTGTCTCCAACAGAAATATTTGAGTTGTTTTTTGATAATGACGCTTGTTACGGTAATTTTTTGTGTTTGTATTTTAGTATTTAATTTAAATTGATATTCAGTTATATGATGTTAAAACGTTGACTATAGGCCTCTGTTACCTTATGTTATGATATTATTTTTTCCTGATGAAACTACGTCCGTAGTAGTTTTTTTTTTGGTTTTTGTTTTTATTTACAGCGGGCCGGTGTTTCTTTTATTGTTTACTATTCCTGGCTTCGCGTTAAATACAGCTGATTGATATCGCCCGTGTCTTTTCGAACATCAAGCTCCGAGTCACATGTCCTTTGACACTTACATATTAACATTATAGGTCGTGTTATCCGTCTATGAATTATTGTTTTAATCTCGTACATTAAAGATCGTATAAACTAGGGAACAATTAGTTGCATTTCGACATTTGTGTTAAAGTGTAATTAGATATAAAACTTATGTCAACTAATATAACTTAAGTTTTCATAGATTGGCGATATTGTGGCTAGGTCTATATTAGGCTTGCGCATCGGCATATTCGTTACTGTAGATTCATATTTAAATTAATAACCGTTGCGATTTTGATTTCTTCTTACTTTTTCCATCTTTTAAAAATTCATAAATTATATTTGGTTAGTCGTTGGAAACATCATATCTTGCGCTAGATTTCTGTATAATCGAATTTTTTGTGTTGTTGATTGGAGGGTTAAGTCGGATATTCGTCCATTTTTGAAGGCAGTTGTTGTTTAGTTAAGGCCAGGCTCAGATCGCTGGTGAATTTTTGTTACTTTAAAGTGCGATATATGCACTCCAAATTTTCTTTTGGGATTTAAAATAAAATTCACTGGCAAAGATTTTGGGGTCGCTGATCACGATTCTGATGTCAGAATTTCAAAAATTCAAGATGGCGTATCCAGTATGGCCACCATCCCGAATCAATTTCAAATTTTTGATTTGGGATTCGCATAGAAAAAATAAAAAAACTTTTTTATAAAAAATAAAAAATCTTTTAAAGAAAACAAATTCTCAAAAAATTAATAAAAATTAAAAAAAAAGATTCTCAAAATCACCCTACTCCATACAGAGAAACATGACAAACTATCCATGGTTTATCTATTTCTTAGGTACAATTAACCATAATTTCGATATTTGCTTCAAAATGGTGGCCATGTCATATCTACCATCCTGAATTTGAAATTCTGATATCGGGATCGGGATTAGCGACCCCAAAAACCCCCGGTTTACAAAGTTTGAGGCAAAATAATGGAAAAATTTGAAATTTGATTCGGGATGGTGTGACATCTTTTGGATCCGCCATCTTGAATTTTGAAAATTCTGACATCAGGATCGTGATCAACGACCACAAAACCCATAAAATACTTATAAAAAATTCAAAATTCTTCTTTTGCGTCAATGATCCCGCAACTGGTAAAAAACGAGAAATATCACCCTTTGAATTTTCCATATCGTTATTCCTGACCTCAAAAATGAGAAAATTAAATTGTTCTCATTGCGTTTTCCTTCCAAGTACACGTCTCGAGTGTACGTTTATATTTGTTTTAGAGTGGTATAAAGGACGATAACATAGCTGAAATTGCGATTTAAAAAAATAATCATGAAAAAATCCACTTTTTTAATAGTTTTTGTTAAAAATTGGTGTTTGAAAAAAAATGATATATTTTTTTTTTTGCAAATTTCTACGATTCCATTCGAAAGAGCGATCTCGAAAACATAAGACAACATGGTTTTAATTATTTTTCTTTATTTTTCTATCAGTAATATGAGCCTTAGAGGCTCATGTCTCTTGACAGTGCACTTGGGCGTTAAAAGGTTAATAAATTGAATGTCACCTGGTTTTGTGTTTGGCAATTAAGAACATTTGTTAGCTTAGATGTATTAAAAACTTATTACTTCGATTGTGTTCAGTCAAGACTAAGCTACTGTATACTGTGTTGGGACAATGACCCTAATATAAATGAGCTTTCAAATTTTATTTCCGGAAATCGTATTTTTAATGAAAAATTACCTCAATAAAAGTTGTTGGATCAAAAAGCGAGTCTAATCAGGTCTAGGGTTTTTCAAGGTCGATTCGGAATTTTCAAATTGGTACCCACAATTCCAACCTCCGTTTTTTCAAAATACATTTTACAAAATATGAGGTACGTTTCTGTTCGATAATCAAGTTATAGCGGAATAATCTCATTGAGACCACACCTAAAAAAGAATTATAAATAATACTTTGATGACTATTCAAAGATGAACAGACAGAGAAAGTTAAATAAAAAAGTATAATCTCTGCCAAATAATTACTCAGTGGTCAAGCAATGAGTAAAAAAATGTTCGAGGAGAGCCTCAATATGGTTCCATAATAAACTATTTACTGCCTTCTAACGTCATACAGCATTTGACACTACAATTTTCTTGTTGCCGTATGAAAATCACCGTCTAGCAGCGAACGTACAAGCTAAGCTTATTAGTGAATGAACAATATTTTCGGAATTTACTAATTACATACTCGTACTCGAATAAAAATTTCTTCTTATTGATTTATTTAATACGTTCATTTAACTTACTTTTCGTATCACGACGTACATCTTATTGGAATTTCAGTTAACGAAAAACATGGTTAATACAGATTAACTCCGATTATTCTGAAGTTTTTCTCAGAAATATGAAAACAAAAGCTATCGAGCTTACTTCCTTCTCTTTTTATTCTAAGGATCTTTTATTTATTTCCGGATTTAGGATTTTTCAGACATGTACTTTTGTTCGAGTCGATTTTTAGTCTTGCAGGAGCGAAAGGATTAAAGATAAACATGGAACTCTACCACTTGCATTCAATATGACAATTCAAGTGAAAATAAGTACTTGAAGGTCAAGGTCACCATTAGACTCGCTTTATTGATCCAATAACTTTTATTGTGGTCATTTTTTCATTAAAAATACGATTTAAAAAATTTCCAGTCTGTGCTGGACTGAAAAATGTTGACCTCAGGAGGTCTGTTCATATAAGACTGGTATACACAGCTCAACATAGCCAAATTCACGCTCCGTTAGAATCAGTTAGGTCAAAAATATGGTGTTATATTTGACTTTTTCAAGTTGACCTTGAAAAAAAACATCAAGGTCACCATTAGACTCACTTTATTGATCCAACAACTTTGTTGAGGTATTTTTTTATTAAAAACATGATTTCCAGTGCTGGACTAAAAAAGTATTTGGCCTCAAAATGACCTCTTGAGATCATGTTCATATAACACATGGATACACATCTGAACGTAGAATTTAGCGCTCCGTAAGAATCTGGGGTCAAAAATATGGGGTTCTATTTGACGTTTTCAAGTTGACCTTGAAAAAAACATCAAGGTCACGGTCAAAAGGTCAAGGTGACCATTAAACTCGTTTTTTTTCAATCAAACAACTTTTGTTGAGGTCATTTTTTTCGTTTTCTCGCATTGGTTTTTGAGATGATCCCGGTACTTTTGGACACCCTGTATTTTAATTGTATGTAAGTGTTGGTGGATGTGCCTTTTTTTAGTTTTAAATTTAAAATTAGTGCTTTTTT